>JANHFO010002029.1:289586-306384 GCA_032468095.1 Pareas carinatus
TGGGTAGCCTCTGTTATACAACCGGACTTCAACAACCGCCCGTCTATAGTTTCTACCCGAATCGGTGGTGTTACCACGTGTCGAGGGATTCCCCACTTGCACACTACCGCAGCGTCAATAAAGCAGGTGGTTGCCCCAGAGTCCACCAACGCTGGTAACTGCATCCCATCCGGAGCCCCCCGCCACATCAACTGTACTTTCAGAATGAGATGGGAGGAGTCTGCTGAAGGCTGGTCCCGCCACTGCGGGGGTTTTATTGCCTCAGCCCGGCCCACGGCCCCCCGCGAGTCGGGCCTTCCTCGTTTTCCGCCACCTCAGCTTCCATCACCCCGCTCACCAGAGAAGGCCCACGATGTTTCCGGGGGCAGGTGGCCGAAAAATGCCCCGCCTCCCCACAATACAAGCAGAGCCCCAATCTGCGACGCCTGTCTCGCTCTTCCTGGGACAACCGGGGTCGGGCAGCTCCTAGCTCCATAGGCTCTATACCATCTCTGCTTCGGCCTGTCCTTGGGAGTGAGACCCCCTGGCCCCCACTACCCCTCAATTGCCGGTGTTGTTGCAACCTTGCATCAAGTCGGAGGCATAACATTACAGTCTCATCCACCGTAGCGGGCCTATCCGACCAAGCCAACTCATCTAACATTTCCCAGGAGAGTCCAGCAATAAAGGCGTCCCGCAGCGCCGCCTCGTTCCACTCCGAGTGTTGGCTACGGAGCCGGAATTCTTGGATATATGTTTGGATGGAGCTCCACCCCTGTCGAAGTTCCCTCAACCGTCGTACAGCCGTCTGCTCCTTGAGCGGGTCCTCATACATCAGCCGGAGCTGGGTACAAAACTGCCCATAATTCTGTTGCAAAGGGTGTGCCGGATCCATGAGGGGAGTAGCCCAACGTGCTGCCGGGCCCACCAGCAGTCCTAATATGAACCCCACCCATACCTGATCTGAAGGAAATTCCTCCGGTCTCATGGCTATGTACAACTCGCATTGCCGGAAAAACGTGGGAAATTGTTCCAGAGTGCCGTCGAATTTTTCAGGCACCACGGCAGGGGACCTGTGTCGGGGTGGAGCCGCTGCGGCCGGGGCCGGAGGGGCGGCCATGGCCGCTTGCATCTGCTGCATCTGGGCCATGAGCGTAGCCACCTGCTGAGCCAACCTCGCATTGTCCGCCCGTAGTTGGTCCATTTTTTCTTTTTGAATAGACTGCAGATCTGGAGCAATCTGTTCTGCCGCGCTCGCTACCCCTTATGCGGAGGGGCGGCTCGACGGGAGCCAAGGCCCGTCCCCCTTAGAGTACTGAGGGCTAATACGCCCGAGTCCTCAAACAGTCCTACCAGTTGGGCAACCGCCCCGTTTCTCTCGCCCTTGTCCCAAGTCTCGAATAGTCCACGTGTGCGGGAGGGGGGGGAACTCCGGGTCCACGAGAATGTCCACAGTCCTTGACCCCACGAGAGAGTGGGGGGGGCTCGCCTCGAGCCGCGGTATGCATTCGTCTCCGCTCTGCCAAACTTCCGCTGCCGCTCCGCTGCCAACGAGAGCCCGAAGCCAAAATCCAAAGTCGTATACGAGGGTTACGATCCAAGTCTCATGACGAAATTCCTTCCGGACACCGAGCAATGCCAACGAACGTTATTGCTCCAGATGCTGCCCCTTCTCCACAGGCCTGCCTTTATTACTCTTGGGGCATGGCTCGGCGGCCGCTCCCACTCCTGCGGCCAACCACGTTTGTTCCCTGCCGCCGCGCCTCCTCCCGCCGCCAATGACGCCTTGTCCTGGCGTCCTGCAAGTTCCACTCAGTGTCCTCACCTGCTGACTCTGTCCACCTTTCCTCACTTCTCTCCTCTTCCGCTTCTGCTGTTCCTATTGAAGGCCCTGTGCTCTCTTCCCTTATCGGGTCCCTTTCCTGCCCCCCAATACCTGCCTCGGCCTCCTCCGTCTCCCCATCCTCTTCTTCCGATTCCTCCTGCATCTGGGCCTCCCCCTGCTCCATACTCACAACATCATCCCCCCCCTCAGGGCCCCTCCCTCCTGGCCACACACCTGGGCGAGGTCGATGCGGGTTGGCCTGATGAAAGTCCTGGCAGGTGTCGGGGGCATCGACGTCCTCCACGTTAACCCACGTAAAAGATTCTGGACCATACCCTTCCCAAGCGACCAAATACTGGAACCAGCCTCGAAGCCAGCGTGAGTCCCGAATACTGTGTACCCGCCACCGCTGAGTATCCATCCTGGTCCGAGGGGTCCGTACCGGTGGCCGCAGCGCACAATCTGGCTGAACCGGTACCAGAAGCGACCGGTGAAAGACCGGGTGAACCCGGAGGCTGCGAGGAAGTGTTAAGCAGTATGCTACGGGATTGATAACTGCTTCCACGGGAAATGGCCTCACAAACAAGTGGTCCAGTTTCCTAGTGGGTCGGTCGGTGGGTAAATATCGTATGGACAACCATACCCGATCCCCCACCTGTAATAGCGGGGTGTTGCGTCGGTGACGGTCCGCCGTTCTCTTATAGGCGTCCTTGGCTCTGTTTAATTATCGCTTAAGGATCTGGTGAATGGCCTGCAATTCTGCGACAAACTCATTGGCGTCCGTAGTTGTTTCGTCAGGAGGTAGTAGCAGGAATAATCTAGGGTGGCCCCCACTGTTACAAAAGAACGGGTTTAACTGTGTCGAGGAGTGGATGGAATTGTTAATCGCAAATTCTGCCAGAGGCAAATAGTGGGCCCAATTGTTCTGTTGGTGGTTGACAAAGCATCTAAGGTATTGTTCCAACACCCCAATGATTTTTTCTGTCCCTCCATCCGTCTCCGGATGGTGTGCCGAAGACAGGCATACTTGAACTTCTAATATCCGCATCAACTCCCTCCAAAATCGTGTGGTGAACTGGGTACCCCGATCCGACACGATTTTATCCAGTAATCCATGTAAACGAAAAATATGGTGCACAAATAAAGCTGTGGTGCGTCTTGCAGAAGGGAGTCCCCGACATGGTACGAAGTGCACCATTTTTGTCAACATATCCACCACCACCAACACCGTAGTGTGCCCATTCGATAAGGGTAGGTCTGTGAGAAAGTCCATAGACACAGCCCCCCAAGGTCGACGAGGCGTAGGAAGGGGATGTAGAAGTCCTGGGGCGCCCCCCGTGGCATGTTTGGCCTGCCGACATGGACCGCAAGATCCAACAAATGTCATGACGTCATAGCGTAATCGAGGCCACCAAAAAGAGCGAGATATCAATTCGAGGGTTTTGAAGGTACCAAAGTGGCCTGCACCAGGCCCATCATGACACTGAGACAGAATGATCCCTCTTAAGGGCCCGATGGGTACATAAATTCTCCCTTGGTATTTGACTAATTCGTCCTCCCGTGTTCAACCTGCCTCTTCCTCCAACTTAGAGGAATGCTGAACCAGCCAACCATCTTCTCGTTGCGCCTCTACTATCTGTTGTAGCAGTGCCGGTGGTGTTACCAGGGCTGCCACTGACTGGGGAGGGAATATAGTCCGGAACGGCGGCGGTTCCCGCCCCCGCTCATACTCGGGTTTGTGGGAGAGGGCGTCGGCCCGGGGGTTTCAGGTACATAAGTGACCCGAAAGTGGAATCGGGCAAAGAACAGGGACCATCTGATTTGCCTTTGATTTAACTTCCTGGCCTCTTGGAGGTATTGAAGGTTTTTATGGTCAGTCCGTACCTTTACCTGGTGTCGTGCCCCTTCCAAGTAGTGACGCCAATTTTCAAATGCCACCTTGATGGCCAGTAACTCTTTCTCTCATATGGAATAGTTCTCTGGCTGAGTTAGTTTGTGGAAGTAGTAGGCACAGGGGAATAACCGACCCCCCGGGGGATGAACCTGTAACAATACCCGCCCGACCGCCACCTCCGAGGCATCGGTCTCTACGATGAAGGGATGTCTAGAATCGGGATGGCGTAAAATGGGCTCCTGAAGAAACGCCTGTTTGATTTGCTCGAAGGCGTGCTGTTCAGGCTTTCCCCAATGGAAAGGTACCTGTTTCTGCAAGAGGCGCGTCAAAGGGGCTGTTAACTCTGCGAACCCCGGAATGAAAAGGCGATAATAATTGGCAAAGCCCAAGAATCTTTGTATGTCCTTAACCCGCCGGGGGGATTGCCAGGATTGTACGGCCTGTACCTTGTTCTTTTCCATGGAAATACCCCCCGGGGATATCTGATGACCCAAAAAGTCAATGGTGGACTGGAAAAACCGGCACTTCTCCAACTTTGCGAAAAGTCGGTTGTTCCGCAAACGTTGCAACACCGCTCGGACATGTTGCCTGTGTTGTTGAACGTTAGTAGAAAAGATTAGTATGTCGTCCAGGTAGACGACGACATACTGGTCGAGCAGGTCTTGAAATATATCGTTCATCAGATGTTGAAAAATGGCCGGGGTGTTGGTGAGTCCAAACGGCATGACGCGATATTCAAACTGCCCATATCGCGTCCGAAACGCCATTTTCCATTCGTCCCCAGCTTTAATCCGGACCAAGTTGTACGCTCCCCGTAAATCCAGCTTGGAAAACACCTGAGCCTCCCGCAACCGCCCCAATAATTCGTAGATTAAGGGCAATGGATAACGATTCCGGATGGTAATGGCGTTCAACTTGCGATAATCGCAGCACAGGCGTAATTCTCCAGATTTTTTCCTCACGAACAGAACCGGAGCCGCTACCGGGGAGGTGGAAGGCCTTATAAAACCCCAGGCTAAATTTTTGTCCAGGAACTCTCGTAAAGCTACCAATTCCGGTTCGGAGAGTGCGTATAAACGCCCTACCGGCAGGGGAGCCCCTTCCATCAGATCAATCTTGCAATCATATGGCCGGTGTGGGGGTAGATGGTCAGCTTCCTGTTCATTGAATACGTCTGCAAAGTCTTGTAACCCCATACTCACAACATTGCTTCACGTCAACCTGAGTCCCTTCGACTGGTCTGTTTCGGTAGACCCAAGCCAAAATCCTTAGAGGGAATAGTCTCTGCTGCACTAGGAGTCAGGGCCAGTTGCCAATTCTGCTCATCGGAAGCAGTCGCTGCGTTTGGAGTCTCATCTGATAGGTTTCACAAATGCGCTTCTGGAAGAATGGTCAAAAATTCCCATAGACACACTCCTAAACCATGTGGACAGCCTTCTCAGAAGACTTGAAGCTGTTCTAGCCTCAAAGGGTGGACCAACTCCCTATTAAACCATGCAGACTAAGACTGGGATGCCATTAAAGTTCATGTGTGTGCAAAGGCAGACATCCCAATAATATCAGCAATATAGTGTTTGTAATTTGTTTCCTATCAAATAGTCAAGAACTGAGAACATTTAGCGTCTACTGTTTATTAGTCTCGCCTGCATGATGCCTTATTTTCACAGATAGCTATTCTCATATTTTCAGAACTGCATTGATACACAGACACAATTATTTCCTCAAATCATCATCTATAATGCCACAAGATACAATCATCTACACAAAATCCATAACCGAAAAGCTGTATTTGAAATCAAAGCATGCTAATCAATTATGTTATAACAAATTGCGGTGGCTGCTCTCATGTCTCTGGTATGGATTAAAAAAAAATCTGTCAAAGAGAGTGTGTGTGTGCAGTTTCAGTAAGTTTCATATAATGGCTCTGAAACAAACAACGAAAACTTGTCCTTTCTTTGAAAGTGTATTTTCAGTAGAAATGTATTGGTTTTTACTCAATGCAAATACAATTCCAAGGCTTCTCTTTAAAACTGTATATGGTTGAAGAAATTTCTGCTCCCTGTCTATTTTTACACATATGGAAATCATATTATAGGGCTTCTCTCCAAATACCCTTGTTATCCAAGATAAGAAACATAAGACGCAGTTACAGTTTTCTTGAGGTAACACTAACAGAAATAATACTTTTGATATTTGCAAATATCTAATAATAGAGGGAAATAACATCATGTTGTTCACTTTGCTTCAAAAGACAGGCCTAGGGATAAAGAAAGTTTATTAAATATTGGGAAGAATTTATTGATTTCCTCACAGTGGTCTATGCTGCCTTAAGAGAACAACAAGTTCTCCTTCAACAAAAGTCGGCAAGCCAAAACTGAAAAACCGCTTATCAGACATTCTGTAGTACAGACTTTGCAATATATGTGCTTCCAGATTTTGTAGAGTTTGGCTCATAAAATTCTCCAAAATATTATGTTGATTGGGAAAATCTAAAGGATGTCTATACATTTAAAGGATGCCTGGGCTGAAGAAGACTGCTGTAGCAGTTAATTTTCTGGCAGTAAACGGAATGAAATTAACTAAGATTTTTGTTTAACTTTATAAATGTAATTATGAGTTTATAAAACAATGATTCTTCAAAATTACAACAAGTCATGACTCAAGGCAAAATAATGGACAAACTAACACACTAAGAGCTAGAAAACAGGTATAGTTGAATGTAGGTAGAAATTTTGTGCCACTTCTCATGCTAAATAACATCATAGAAGTACCTACTAAAAATTTTTAATACATGCACACCCAAGATCAACACCGAAAACTACAACATGAAGTCAATTGGGTAGAATTATATTACCTTTTATTTCCTGCCTTGTCTTCAACCTGTAACCTCTCTCCAAAACTTTGACAGATTTAGATTGCTCTTTGAAAAAGAAAATAAATATAATCATAACCTGCCACATCCAGTGAGGTTTTACACTGGATTCATTGGTGTTTCAAAACCATTGCTCTTGGTTGCAATTTTTATGTGATCTGATTACTAAAGCAATATCCAAGTATTATACCACAGCAGGATATTATATCATGTATACATAATCCAACTTTTAAAAATGCAGCAACAAACACGACAACTTCTTACAACTCTGCTCTGCGATCTGTATTGGTTGCCAGTTTTCATTTTTTCTCTAGTCCAATTCAAGATACTGGTTTTAACCTTTAAAGCCCTTCATGGCAGGGGATTGGCCTATCTGAAGGATGGTCTCTCCATGGTTATTTCAGCACAACCTATTTGATTGGACAGAGAAGGATGTTGCAGGTACCATCAGCTAAGAATCTAAATGTGATGGGTCCCAGAAGATGTGCCTCCTCTGTTTTGGTGCCTACCATATGGAATATTCTTCCCCTGAAATTAGATCAGTTCCATCCCTTTTTACATTCCAAAAGTCACTCAAAACCTGGTTATGTCACCAGGCCTGGGGGGGGGGGAGGTTTCCAGAAAATCATAGGTGTGCTCATATACTATGCTCATAGTATAAGATAATGTAGATTTTTACATACTTTATATATGTCATTTTTATATTTGTGATTTTCATAAGACTGTTTTGCACCACCCAGAGTAACTTTTCCTGAGATAGGTGATAATACAAATTTTATTAACAAACAAATGTTCATACTATATAAATATTATGCAAAAACAGTAAGGATGTAATGTACTGTATATACTGTTGCTATAGAATTTATAGTTCAGGCTGCAGAAAGAAGTGTGCAATTCTATCAATCCTAGTTTTGACTTTGCACCAATTACATTAGGAGGTGTAATCACCCACCTGATCTTAGGCTAAAGATAACAAAGACCAGACCTGGAAACTGCCAGGAAATCTCACAGCCATATGCAATACTGGAAAGTTGAAGAAACATTCCAGAAAAAGGTATCAGCTAAGATATCTATATTGCTACCAAGTCACAAACATTTACTTTTAGTTTAAAATCTTTATTTAGGGATGGTCCTAGGGTTAACTCTTCTATCCACAACATTGATGATATTTCTGCATACAGACATAACTTCCAAACAAGGCAATTTCATGTACAACCTCCATGAAAAACAATACAAATTACACTTCAATATCTGAAAGCAAAAGACCATTTCTAATGAGAAGTAGCAGGTACAAGGGAAGAAACTAAAAGTTGGGTTAAAGCAATCGTAGTCTGCAGAAAGTAGTTCCTCTCCACTTATCTGCATAGTTAACTTACAAGTGGCCCATCAAGTTTGCTGTCTAAGGATGCTGGAAGCTGTAAACATTCTCCCCAAATCAGATAGCATATGGCAGCTGAATATTTTATCTCATATTCTAGGTTCTAGAGTTTTGTACTTTTAGAGTTCAAAGTTGGGAATCTGGGCTAGTAAGGTCAACAGAAAAAATTACATGCTTAGGGTCACAGCCTTGGAGAATCTGCCAGATGTATCCTGTACTGAACGGCTATCCTTTTGTCTTCTTCTTCCTTCTACAGCAATACTACGGACTGGCTGACCGTGATTTTTATCAACTTTAGGAGCACCTCCCTCTTTTCTTGGAACAGATTTTTCCTTTTTTTCCCTCCTTTAAAGCAGTATTTTTCACTGCTGGGAGTGAAGTCAATTCTGGGAGTTGAAGTTCACACATCTTAAAAGTTGCCAAGTTTGAAAAAATACTGCTTTAAAGCATAATAAGATATAAATACTAATAAAACAATGAACTCTTTCACAATTAGAAAAGCAATTGTAAGGAGAGTCTGGCAGTCCAGAAAAGCACTTTGGAGGGAAGATAAATAAGTTTGAAAACTTTAAGTATGTTTTCTGGGGAATAAAAACAGAGGGAAATATAGCTCACTATGTAGCATAAAAATGTGCACACTCTGTTTCAAAGTTGCAAAGTTTTTGCTCTCTTATGATGTAATCCAGAGACAAAATAAAAAGCCAGTCCTAAGAACAATGCACCAGAAAGGATAGTATTCATGGGAGATCATAGCTTGGCTTCTATAATATGATAATATAGCTTCCCATTTGGATACATTACTCCCTTGTATCATTAAATGTTCCTCTGGACATTAATTCTTAGGTAAAACTTATCTTCATAGTAAAATATACCTGCATATTATTTTCTAAACAATTAAAAAACACTTTTACCACCCTGTAATCTCTTAATTTGGAGCAAAATAGGGCAACTGGATGGAGTTGAGCATTTACTGGCCAGATACCCTTCCTGACGCCTATGTGGAGTTTGCAGCAGATATTTCTTCTTTGCACCTTAGGAGAGATTACAGGGATTGAACTCTCTACCTTGGATTGAACTCTCAGCCTTCTGAGTGGGAGGCAAGTGTCCTCATCACCAGGCCACCAAGTCACTATTTTCTTCAAAACAATTAAACCACTATATTACATAAGATCTGTAAGAAAATGAATTCACAACCCTAGCTTCTTTGATTACAAGATACTGTCAAGAACACTTAACAGTAAACCTTGACAGATTTTGTCTAGGAATGCTAAAAAGCTCACTTAATCTGCATTAAAATGGATACATGATGGACTGATATTTGAAAATCATCTAATTTTTAATAATTTGGTAAATATTGATCATTTCTCATAATCAGCAAGAAATAACTTTTTAAAAAACTCTAACCCTAACCAGAACTCTCTGGAAAATCAAAGTAACTGACTGAATAACTACAATAAAACTACAGAATAAAACTGAAACAGAAAAGAAGAAAAAACAGAACTGGAAATAACTCACAAATAAATAATAAATAGCCACCATCTATAATTAAATCATTAACTGTGATAATGTAATATTAAACACATTTTTTAAAAAGTCATCCATACATTCTTAAATAATTGATTGTTTTTATTGAAATAATTAAATAGTAAGCAAAAGATTCATGCCCAGGTCAGCTTTAATCTACCGTTAACTATTGCCCATACCGTTATGGAGTTTTCTATTTTCTTGCCACACAAGTTGGTTGCCAGATAATACTTTTCAATTCTGTTTTTTGAGATCCTATCACTTCCCTCCCTGTCTTCCTAAAAAAATGGGGATATAAAATCTGCAATTTCCTCTCACTATTCAGTCTTGGATGAAGTCCCTAAAGCCCTTCTAAAAGCAGCTGCCAAACTATAATGTGTTAGTATGACAGAAGGGAAAAATATTAAATATTGAGAAATAATCATGCTTATTTTTCAGTTTGATTTAATTAATCACACTTAGTTTTCATTTCAATTTGGTGTGCTGCTCCAGCCTGTCATTTAAAGACTCCACCAGGTTATTACTTTCTACAAAGGCCCCGAGTTCTGCAAGCTGCTCTGAAGCATTCGAAATCACATCCTGACAATGTCCCTTCTGAATAAGCTTTTAATTAGGGTTATTCAGGTGTCGTCACTACTTTTAGAACATAATAACGTAGTCTACTATGCCTCAGAGTCATAAGCCAGAGCTATCAGATCCCCAACATTTGGGCACTCAGAGTAGTGGGACTGTTCTTGCGTACTATAGGACAGTGACCATTTTTTCTTAAAGAAACCTCAAGATGATACCACAAAGGTCATAGCTGCCATTTTTTTAACTATACCCTGCAGATATCCCAAACTCAGTGCTGTGATTACCATTAGACAACACTCCATTTTCCTAAATAGATTAATAATCCTGCATACATAAATATATCTATATTGTAAAGCCATAAGGAAAGCGGCAGTAAAAACATTTACTGGAATAAAATTGTGTGGAACATATTGCAGGGCAAGTAACAAAGGAGAGACACCCAAGAGGCATGCCTCTGTGCCTCACTTGGTTGCCATACCAAGTATTCAGTAATATATGTTCATGTTCAACACTGATTTATTGCACTGTTCATTATATGTTTCTAGTTTCTAATTCAATGTGAGTATATTCTAAAATTCTGAAATATTTCAGAGACATAAAGCTCTCAGATACCTACAGATACAGAGATCCTACAGCTTTGCCCTTCTTATGTCTTGAGATACACTTTGCCCAACTATCAAGATTTCCTCTCTTTATGACATCACTTCCTGTCTTTCCTGAAGATCTTTTATAAACACTGTGACATAATCTGTTTTAGATACCATCAATGCTACGCTCAGCATTTGAGTCTTGAGTCCAGCTGTCATAGTGTTGTTCCCAAAGCTCTTGACCTATTGCCACTCTTGGGTAATGTGGTAAATTTGGTCCCATAACAGTGAAACAATCCACTGAATGCATGTAGATGACATAGAGAGCAAGATAATACTGTGTTTCCCTGAAAATAAGACAGTTTTATATTATTTTTTGCACCCAAAGATGCGCTAAGTCTTATTTTCAGGGGATGACTTATTTTTCCACTGAGGCCGCCCAGAAGCGGAAGTCTGAGGCCTTATTATCGGGGAGGTCTTACTTTCGGGGGATGTTTTATATTTCAGTGAGAGGCAAAACTGTAAGTAGGTCTTATTTTCGGAGGATGTCTCACTTTCGAGGAAACAGTGTAGCAGTTTGGGCAGGCTTTTTTCCGCTGTTATTTCTTTGTGCTTATTTCCATACTTCAAATAACTATAGCATGGTATAAGATTATACCGAAGAAGCAAGTTATCAGCAGCAGCCAGCCCATAATTAATTCAATAATTTAATGTATTAATTGTGTTGAACTTCAAATTGTTAAAAAGATAAATTATATTTGTGGAAAAATCATCTATGAAGTAGCTCTGTTCTGTGAAATGCATAGATCATTTCATAGATCTTAAGTTTCACTTATCATGGGGTTAAGCAAAATAATATTGTTATTGATAGGATACTAATGTTTTGAGCAAACTTCACACTCGGTAGTCCATAAGATTGAATTATGTTTATCAGAACATAAGAGAGTATTGAAAAAATATGAACTGAGGCAGAAATTTGAGAACTATTGTGAAGTCATTTAATAATATAACAGTTCTATATTTATTTTTTGCCAGCTTTCATAATCTAAAGATGTTCATGATTCTATTTATATTGTAGTTATGTTTAAAATGACAGGTTGAGACATTTAATCTGTAACTGAAACTACAATTAAGATACAATAGCTGGATTCATATAAAATATTTAAATAGGTCACTTGTTGCATCCATACAACACAGAGGACTTAATTTTAGTCTTGGTTTTTTTGGGGGGGGGTTCTTCTTTTCTTTTGGTCTCTTGTTGCAAGTTTGGTAAGCCTACAGGCCAATACAGTGCATGAATTCAGAATATGAGTTCACTCTCTAACCAAGGTAAGTGTGTTATGGGAATCCAGACTATAGGAGTCCCAAGCTGTAAACTAGAAGTCTGAATGATTACAAATGTTTAAATCAGATGGTTGAATGTCTTTTTTGCTGTTGTTATTTAGGCATGATCTATTAATATTACATAGATCTGGTGATGAAACAGGTGGCAAACAAAGATGTACCTCATTTCTCCTCACTTCTTCTACCAGCAAGCTGCCAGAGAAAGGGGTGCTTATTTTTGTCAGAGATCAGAACTGATTACTTACAGAGCTGTTTGGAATGATGCTAAAGGGCATGCGAAGTCTTAGAATATATATGTCAAGCAGGTGGCCCACGGGCCGGATATGATCCATGGATTACCTGTATCTGGCCCATGGGCCAGACATGGCAGCAAGCAAGGCACTTCCTGGAAGTGAGGGTGGCAGCAAGGGTAGGGGGCCTTTGGCCATGGTGGACCACCTGTGACTATGGGGGGATCGGTGTGGACCATGGCTGGGGTCTGCAGCGGGGTCTTGGGAAGTCCATGGGGGTCTGTGGGGGGCTCCTTAGGCAGCACAGGGGCCACATGGGGGATGTCAGAGGTCTCCAGGGGGGTCATGGTGCAGAAGGGGGAAGGACAGGCTGTGGCTGCTGCTGTGGCAGTGGTAGCGGCCCACAATGAAATTGGGTCTGACACCCCTGTTTTAGAGCAAGAGGCAGCAGGCAACCTGTGGTCTATTTTGTGGCTTCACAACAATATCATCCAAAATTGGGAATAGATACATTTTGGAGGAATATTTTCTTTTAAGGCTTAAGATAAGTCTCTTAAACTGCTGGAGAGACTAAACCCATATATTTTGCATGAAAAGACAAAACCAAAAACCCACTTCTTAAATCTGCCTAATCTGATTATATCACTTGCCTTGCTCACAGCTGCCTTCAGATTTGTTTGTTTGTAACCCACCTGATCATTTTTACAAACAACTCAAGATGGAGAGGGTGGATTCTAGAGCAAAACAGTTGATTTCCTCTATCCTAGTTTCTCAGACTTACTTTAAAGGGCAAGTTTAAACAGTCTATTTTCTACTATTATTTAGCAAACATATAAAGATAGTGCCATGTTCTAAATTACAGGATTATTTTTCCAGCCATAAAAAGAGAAGCTGAAGTTCTCTCTATATCATCAGCTGCAAGATCAATCTACATTTCTTGTAATAAAGAACTGAGAATATGAATGAAAATGTTAAAGTATTATTTGCGCCAATATGAACATCAATATTTTATTGCAGAATAACTTGGAATATATTTTCCAGTTTAACTGATAGGGCAATGTGATTTATTGATTTAGTAGAAAGAGTGGCTGCTCAATATAACATAATATATAGGAAGTTTTCAAGAAAAAGTTGAAATTCCATCATTTAAAATCATAATTCAGTATCATATTTTTTTATAATCAAAATAAAGTTTTTCCAGACGAATTAGCAGTTTTCTTGTAATGATCAGTATTTTAGTTGTTGTTTCCTAGAATACATAGATAAGTCTTGTTTTCCTTTATTCTTATTTTTGACCCCAAAGATGCAGCTCTTTTGCTCACTACTTTTAATTTAATCAAACCATTCTGCAAAGTTCTAATATTAATCCTTTCATTTTGGTTTTAAGTTACTGCATATATAGCCCAATTGACTTTCTTCAAATATAAATTGGAAACACACTTACAGAAGTAAATCCATTCTCTTCAGTGCAGAATGAAACTGTTTTAAGTGAAGAACAATTACATTATTTCACTTGAAATGTCACTCAGTAGAGAAAAGTTCAGATTTAATATATGGGGAATGAGATATCTACAGCATTCAACAGCTTTCCTGATAATGCATTCCACTCCAACTCAATATCTATAGCTCATCCCAAACCTTTATTAAAATGCTTTGCATAAATTGCTTGGCTACATTTAGCCCACCCTTCTTTGTTCCTAAAATATTATTACTGAATTGTATCTACATATGAATATCAAATGAAACCAAGGATTTGAAAAGAAAAATATTGATTGATTTATTTTAACAAGTTTTACAAAAAATAAGAAAATAATTAAAAAATAACAGAGTAAACAAGCTCTGTTATAGCTTTTTTCATTTTTCTCTTCCTTATTCTTTTGCATTTTAATCATTGTCAGGTCTCTTTTGTTTTTCTTTTTTCAACATGTACAAACAGTATTAAGTAACAATACGAATATACCTTAGTACTAAGTAACCAGCTTAAGAATAAAACCCTTACTGTACTACTTGTTTGACTCAACCCGCCTCAGTTTTTTGATGTCATATTTAATTTTGAATGAAAAAATGAAATATTTCATGCTCATTAATGTTAACATTTTGAAATCATAATAATATTTATTTCTTTAATTGATTTTATAAGTAATAATCTTTTAATTGTTATAATTACTAATAATCTTTAATGAATACCATACAAATCTGCTACATTGAAACAATGTATTATACTACATTTCACAAACATATAATAAAGTATCACCATAAAATAGTAAACACTGACAAAGAAATGCAAACCGTTTATACAGGCCACTTATGCATCAAATATTAGACAATAAGTAAACATTCATAAATCTAAATTAAAGGGAATAATACAAATAATATTTTTTCAGAATATTTGTTCAATTATTCAGATTAAATAGCATTTCAGGGAAAAAGTTCTATATTGAGTAAAATAAAGATGCTGGCAGAATGACTAATCAATTTATCAACTAAACCAGAGGTCTCCAACCTTGGTGGACTTCAACTTCCAGAATTCCCCAGTCAGCATGTTGATGTTGAAGTCCACGAGCCTTAAAGGAACAAAAGTTGAAGGCCTCTGGACTATAAAGTTGCAGTGAATTAATATATCTTTTTGGCTGAGGAAGAATTATGGATACAGGGCAATAAACCTACATTGAAAGGAATGAACTCTCAAAGATACAAAAGTAGTTATACCATGACTACCATGATCTTTATTATCATTCAATGCTCGTGGAAACCAGAAATATTAAGCCTTGCTGTCATTAAGACTTTGTTTATTAATGTTGTTAATATTGTTAGCATTTATTTTGTTAATGTTGTTATTAATTATTGCTAAGTGGTTTGTAGAATGTTTTAATTGTTGATGTTATTGTACTCTACCCAGAGTCACTCTGCGTGAGGTGGACAACCTTATAGTAAATAAATAAATGTCTACTCTGATCATAGGCGCCTGTCTCTTTTCACAAGCGGCACATCCAGGTACATGCATGAATGGATGTATGTAAAAGCTGCAGAGTAGTTGGTTTGTGGATGGAAACTGTGAGAGAATTAACAACAGGAAATTGGAGAAAAGGATCTTATCCTAGATCTCTTGTCAGCAGTTGGCAACATGAGAGACCAAAGCAAATAATACCTGCAAAAAATAAAAACATTCTTACTGTCTTCCTTTCTATTGGAAAGACTGCCTAACTCACATCAGTGCTCTGTATTTCACAGCTATCAAATTTTTACCATTACTTCCAGAATTATTTGGGGTAATGATATGAATTTTAATCACTGAGCTATTAAGAGAAAACTTTGAAGCTTCACATTCTTTATATTATTTATACTTCAACTTTTTAAGTATTCTTGAGGATACTTATAAATGACCCCAGTATAATTTTGCAACAGGCTTGTATCTAAATATTTGCCTGTAAATCTACATTATATTGAGATTCTCTTATGATGATTATATATTAAACACTCCTTTGCTTTCCAATCTTTGTTATGTATTGATTCTCTAAAAATAAAATCTTAGCAAGTTAGACACAGCTGTTGATTCTTCTAACTATGGCTATGGTCTATAGTTTCATTGAGTGAACCCAAACAGAACGTTATTTTTCAAGAAAGGAAAAAGAAGATTAAACAAGAGAGAGAATCAAGAATGACAATATTTTCATTACTAGGGTATTTATATGTCAACAGCTGATAGTGATGTGGGCATTTCTCACAAGGGCTTCAGATACAACAGGAGAAGGAAAGTATTGCTCGGAATTTACAAGAATCTTAAATGATACATGGAACTGGCACATTTCCAAAAATTACCTGCATCTGATTATTCTACTACCATGACTATCACCCTAATTTTCACACCCAAAGGAAAGTTGTTTCTAACCATAGAAAACATCTTAAGGGAATAAATAAATAGAAATCAAAGTATTGTTCCACAAAACATATTCTTCCTTTGACTCTAATTAAATAATAGAAGTGAATATACACATATACAAACAAAGGAAGATAGATATAAAGAAAGAAGCAGTTACTAAAACCAGTTTATTCAAGACTACAATGAGTAGATTCATTTTTATGTCCATAAGATTATTCTACCCCTAAAAAGATGTAGTTTCAGCACAAAGAGCGTAGTTCAAAGTAGGTTTCTGCACACCTAAGAGAAAAGTATACCTGTATTTCGAGCTGCTTTGAATGCTTCTACAACAGTTCCCAGCTTTAGAAAACAAAACAGTCACTTTTTAAAATTGAAAAACAAAATAGAAATTTAGAGTCTGGTAAAATGCTCCAGATCCAAGTCATATAAATCAACTAGAATATAGCAGTTACAATGTTGGATGAACAATGGGCAAACTGTAATTTTAAAAAATTAAGTTCTCATTCAGCCTTCATGTTCTAGCAGCCTTGAGAATAGAGATGGTATGATACTGTTTCCTCTGACATTGGAGTATTTGTTAGTGTAATTAATGTGCATAATGTATATGTGTATGCGTGTTTTTATCAAGTATGTGAATTGCTAAGAATTATCTGTGGTTGAAAAATGAAGGAAGGAAGGAAGGAAGGAAGGAAGGAAGGAAGGAAGGAAGGAA
>JANHFO010002029.1:311586-324367 GCA_032468095.1 Pareas carinatus
ATTATTATTATTATTATTATTATTATTATTATTATTATCATCATCATCATCATCATCATCATCATCATCATCATCATTCCCCCATAGGCACATGACCTTGTCATGGTGGGGGGGCTTGTGTGTTTTGAGGACGCAGTGGGCTATGCTGTATAGGTTCAACCAAAATAGACAGGTTACTGTCGAGAAGCCAGACTAAAAGTGCCTCCCGAGCAAAAATGGTTCGAAGAACAAATAAGTCTCCTATACCGGATCGGTCAACACCCAGGTCAACAAGGACCATGTCAGATGGTGAAGTTCCTGGCTATTTGGCGACAAGTGGGCTACAGGGCTCAGGGGAACCAGCTGAGCAACCAGGGTCGGCCCCTGCAATGCTACTGGAAGGAAATCAACATTAACCGGCAGTTCCTAATAATGAAAATCATACCCAATCTAGGCAGAAATTTTCAACTAATATGAATAAAGATGTGATGACTTGTTACTACAAGTTAAGCCCAAATAGATGAGGCTACTTGAAGAGAAAGCATACCAGCTGGAAAGAATTACACCCAGAATCACACCTCACAGAACAGAGACTAGCGGACCAGACACAACATATCACCCAAACATTTTCATGGAACTTCAATTAAATGAAATTCCGAACAATCTACATGCTAATGAAATTCAAGAAATCCAGAACATCAGGGAGCCACAGGTAGTGGTGGCAGCTGAGGAAGAATCAATAAACACCGATATACCAAACAGTGATCAAGTACAAGCCTCTCCTCTGCCCTCATTACGATCTGATAAAAGGCAGCTGACTGAAGACCAAGAAAAGATAGGCAAAGAAGATTAAATAAGAGAAGGAGGTAAGGGAACGAAAGGAGGTAGAAGGAAATTAATAAGTAAAAAAGAAGGATGAAAAAACTGGCTTGATGAGATGAGGATAAGAATAGGAGTCAGATTTAAGACTAATAGAGATAGGGTTAAATTGAGGGATAGATTTAGGGTTAGGGATAGATTTAAGATTTGTGGGGTTTTTAGGGTTAGAGTGAGGGTCAGGATTAGGGTTAGAGTTAGGGTTAGGTTTAAGGGGCGAGGGTGTAGGGTAGTGTTAAGACTATATATAAGTTTAGATTGAGGGTTAGAGTTAGCGATAGATTTAGGGTTAGTTATTTAGGGTTAGGGTTAGAATTAGGGTTAGGGTTAGGGCTAGAGTTAGATTTAGGTTTGAGGACGGATTAAAATAGAGAAAGCCAAGTAAAGAGATAAGGAGAAAAGGGGGTGAACGGAGAGGAAAATAAGGGGGAAGAAGGAAAAGGAAAGTGAAGAAAGAAGGTAGGAGAGAGTTGAAGAAGATAAGAGAAAGTAGAAAGAAGGTAAAAGTGAGAAGGTAAGAGTAGATTATGAGAACTAGAAAGAAAAGGAAAGAAAAGAAAAGAGAAAGAGAAAGAGAGATAGAGAAAGCGGGAAAATAATGGAGTTGAGAAAGGGAGAGAAGGAAGAAAAAGACGAGTTTTTTTAAGAAGTATGTACATAATCCATCAGCGCCAATAGATAGGGATGGTTTTAGTAGGAATGCATCGTTATTATCCTTCTCATCTTTCCTATTACCTATTACCTATTAGCTATTCTCTTAATTATATGACAATTAACTTGTTGCTTACATCTTACAATATAAAATAGTTGTTCATTTAGTACCTTATTTTGACTTGTAGATTGATTATTAGTATCCTACAACTGTTCTAAACCTATCACAAAAATGTATCATATGGCATTAGGAAGGTGTTTTGTGACATGATGACTGTACTTATAACATAATGACATGATGAATGTACTTTATGATTGTGATTATAGTCATGATTAAGATAGTGATTTGTCGATTGCAGCTTATATGTACATGACAAGATGAATGTACTTATGATTATGAATGTATCTTATGATGGTAATCACAGTTTATTTATTGTATGTATGTAAGTATAGAGCATGTACACCAGAGACAAATTCCCTGTGTGTTCAGACACACTTGGTCAATAAATTCTGGTTCTAATTCTGATTCTAATTGTGGCTTTAAAGTTCATTAAAGTTGAAGAACTCTTCCAGAACCTGAACTGTTGTAGCTAGAGCAGCTAAACTTTATCAGTCATCACCACCTTGGAATCAAACACAGAAGAGTGACTCAAGAGTCTCCTGGAAGCTCTTGAATCAATTGTTTGCTTGTTTGAAATTTTAGATTTACCCTTAACCGCATTTTCAAGGAAGTGAATATTTTCAGTTTGCTTTCAGAGGCTCAAATTGCAGCAAAAACAACCACTCAGTTCAGTTTCAATCTATTGCGTGCATAGAACTTATTTGTGATATAATCCTAATTATGCCTGATCTTCCTGCAACAGCATTCTTCAATTGGACAGGTAAGGCCTAATTCTCTTTATGGTTGCTGTTATTATGTGTCGCTCTGTCAAAGCATTCAAAGATACATTTTTAAAAAGGAGAGTTTCTCCTCCTCTTTTTTATAAGGGGAGGGACTAGGCATTGCTGTTGGCTGTGAGTGAATATTACTCTTACATTAATCTTACAATTTGTTACAACAAGATAATCATTGCATATTTCCTTTTTAAACAGAATACGATGCCCTAAAGTGCAGAAAATAATTCTTCACATAGTTGGAGTCATCTGTGAATAACTGACATAGAAAGCACTGAAAGTTTTTAGATCTGTTGTTGCCCCCAGACAAAACTGACTCTTTTTAATAGTACATGTATATAATATGTTAATAAAAATAACAATAATATCCTTGGTTTTTTTCAACATTCTTTTGTCGTAATCTTAGTATTTTAAGAACAACTTAAATATTAAAAACTTTTCCTAATATACAAGGCAATTTGACAACCAGAAGGGTTGTAAGAAACATCTGAATTATTATTATTGCAATATTGATTCAATATGAGGTGGCTGGGAATGTAACTGGAACATGGCAGGTGGGGTTTTATCCTTTTTACTGTGTGCCCATTTTCCTAATCAAAATAGCCATTCTTCTTCCAATCCTCAGTAAAAAAAACCATGAGGTTGCTAGAACTTTCTTTGAGAAAAAAGAAACTGAAACTCGTTGCTCTGTCAAAATCACATTGAAGTTTGAAGTTTATTTTGAAGTTTATTTTTATTTTTATACCGCCCTTCTTCCCAAAGGGACCCAGGGCGGTGCACAGCCATTTAAAAACAACAGTAAAAAAACAACAACAACAACAAAATATACAAGACAAAATTTTAAATAATTTAAAAATATATAATAGTTAATGGCCAAAATTTGTACCGGATCAAAAATTATAAATTATTAGATTTACACATGGAGAGAGGTGCAAATCAGGTCAAACCGGCCTGAGTGAAGAGATATGTTTTAATGGCACGGCGGAAAGCACACAGATCCGAGATGGTACGACTTTCTGGGGAGAGATCATTCCAGAGGATGGGGGCTCCCACAGAGATGGCTCTCTCCCTGGGGGGTTGACATTGTCTGGCCGACGGCACCCTGAGGAGGACCTCTCTGTGGGAGCGCACAGGTTGGTGGGAGGTATTTGCTGGCAGAATGCGGTCCTGTAGATAACTGAGTCCTAAGCCATGGAGCGCTTTAAAGGTCATAACAAGCACCTTGAAGCGCACCTGGAAACCCACCAGCAACCAGTGCAGCTCGCGCAGTAGGGGGGCCACATGGGCCCCACCACTAGCCTCCAACACCCCCCGCGCGGCCGCATTCTGCACCAGTTGGAGCTTCCGGATGCGACCCAATGTCTCCTGACATTGGACTGCCATAAGGAAAATAAATACTTAGAAATTCCAAATAAATAACATAATGAGATTTAGAGTAGAAAGCAGTGAATGGTGTCAGAGATAGACTCAGCAAGCATCTCAGTGATTCAATAGAGAGAAATTATCTTTAAAAGCCCTTGGAGGTCAAGAACAACAATTAGAGTTTATCTAATGGTCAGACACAAGCCAGGAAATGATCTGGTATATACATTATGTGATAAGCAAAGGTCATTTACTGGGGTAAAATAGCTATTAACAAGGAAGGAAAGACAGAAATAATGTCTGCAGGGACAAAAGGCAAAACAAAGATTCACAAAAAAGTTCTTTATATGAAGGTATACTATGTAAATATAAATATAAATATTACAGTTTAAATAAAATATTTCAGCCCTCTAAGGAAAACTGACCAGCTGCTCTGTGTCTACAATCCCCTGTGCAAACTTTTGATGGGCAACCTCAAAGCCCCTGCTCACTTATCCTTAAACCAGACATGGATTGTCCAATTTTTAAAGAGTAGGCAAGTTTTTAGACTCAGAGAAATTAGAGATGGTATGTGTTGTTTAGATAGTTAATTTAATAGCTGGAACAATTGTACAATGAGTAAGAACACATAGTTATAGCTAATTGGTTGAAGAAAACCAACCACTACATGAGGCAACCTAAACTGTGATTGGTTGCTGTGTGTGTAACGGGGCAGTTTCCTTGTTTCCTGCCTTTTTGTCTCTGTGTGCCCTTTGTGTTCTATTATTTACCTCATGATGTTCCTACTGTGTTGATTTACCTGACGATGCTCCGGTTTACCTGACTATCTTATTTGCTGTAAATGCATTAATTTATATAAAACTACAAGTTTGTGTCAGCATCTCTGACTCCATTTGGACACCAGCTGCACAATACCCCGACATGTGCAATATAAATATGCAAGTTACATGCATGCATTTACATATATATCACATCTGGGCAGGAGAAATATTTTTCACCCTTTCCATCCCCATAACTCTTTTGCCAATTGCTGGCTTTCTGTTGATAGTGATAGCAGAAAACCAAAGATCTTGAGCAGAACCAGAGAAGGTGGAAGAAACACCATAGTTCTCCAACATATGTTAGTTTCTTCTTTGGTTATGTGGGCTACTGTTAGAACCAGTAGAGACAGCCTTGTAAGAGATTAGAGTCCACATGATACAATATAGAAGCTAAAGGCCTGCCGCATGACATTTTAGCATGTTTCTATTCTCCCTATAGAATAATGCTGTAACTAACAGACATATTTTAAAGCTACTATTTAAATAAGTAATAGGTTCTAAGTTAAAAGTATGGGGATGTGAAATAATGCGAGGGTTTTTTAGTCACCAAATCTAGGGATCTTGGGATTGGAAAGTCCATATCTCAAGAATGCACAAACAAATCTTATTTTATCTGTTAGGAATTAGATAAATTTAATCTAATTATTCTGTAATGAATATGTAATTATATCTATTGCTTTAATCAGACAACAATCAAAAAGGTTGTACAATTCTTACAAAAAGTACTAGAAGTATACATTTTACATTCTACATCCAAAGATTACAGGATAAAGTATTTCTTATTGCTTGATCACAACTGTTAGTCTGTTCCGTATTCAGCTCACATAATATACTGAGCACACATGCTAGAGTTTATAAAACCTCCTGAAAAATTTCCATTGGGAATATACTTTGATTCAGCCTTGAACCAGAATTTGTAATTCTTGCTCTCTAACCTTTAACTTTGAAACTTGCACCCCATTTTGGTGGCGTTTTACTGTAATGTTATCTGGGTCCACTGTAGTCAAACAGTATAGGAAATATGATTACAATAATTGTGTTAGAAATAAGTTGCTGTCATGATCAAGTAAAAGTTTCCAAAATGAAACTGATAAAATTGTATCTTTGACCTTCATGTCAGTTCTAACGAAACACACTTCAAATGCTGTCTATGAATATTAGGATTATTATTTTTGAAATAGAGACTAGTTTATATTTCCTTTTGAAAATTCAGAAGAGCTACCTTGTTTGTAAAAAATTGTAGGCAGAAATAAACTCTGGACTTTTATATAACAATAGGTCGGTAGTAAAACAGGCCAAAAGCTTCAATAGAATTAATGGACTAACTTGGCCAAGACTCTTTCAAAAGGATTTTCTTCCACAGATTAGATGCATAAAATGTATATATTCCCCTTGTTCTTAAAAATTTAATTCTGTTTCCTCCCTGGAGAATTTCTGAGTATAAAACTCTGAAATGTAAAGATGTATGCAGAATAAAACAATTAATGCTTTGTTTAACAAGAATAATATAAAAATGATACTCTCCCAACTATTTTTTATCCAGTTACTAGTATTGTGAGTATGTGTGTGTGTATTTAAAGCATGTTTCACAAGGCAGATTTGTGATTAGATAGCAAGCTTAATTTTATTTTACTGATTTGTTCATAATTTAGATCATAGACTATTTTCTCCTCAAAAAATGAATAATAAAATGCATTTTATGTTTATGCATGACAACAACAAAATGCGTTTTAAATCAAATTGCAGTAAAAATGAACTTCCATGTACAAAATAAAATACATAAATCCATATGAGACACTTTTTTGTTCATTAATGAGACATCACAACTCATTTTAAATCATAGGTCATCTGGTAAAGATAGATTTAGACTTTCACAACTGTGCAGCAATTTCTAAACATAGGTTTAGAAGAAAAGCTCGCTTAATTTTACCCTTAATTTTCAATAATTATGGACTCAATAATCAGATAGTAATCAATGCCATCATTTGTTTAATGAAATAAAAGTAAATTTATCACAGTGAGAGTTATAGACTTCAAAATGCCCACTGATAATATTGTCCCTTTCTTAGAATTAAACACTTACTGTATCTAATACTTAAATCTCTTTTTTCACTGACCTCTACTATGAACCTTTTACTTGATGTGTTTTAAAATAGCTATTTAAATTAGACGATCAATCATTAAATTATATGCTTGACTACACATCAAATTCCAGTACTTATTTTCATTCTGGCACACTCATAGCTATGCAGGTTTGAAGAATGTAACTCAATTGGCATAAGCTTCAGTGTTAAATGGTCATCCCAGAAGATGTCTCTGTGTTGTTTTGAAATGTACTTTTGCAAGGCATTTTAATAAAGTTTGTTTGTATTTTCCTTGATGAATAACACATTCACTAGTGAATTTCCCGAGATGTTTGGTTCATGGTCTTTCCTTTCTTTCCCTTAGAACTCTTTGGTGATGGCAGCCTGCAGAAAGCCTTGTGGGACTATCCCATTGTGATCTGACCTGGTTCTGGCTTTGTCCAAGTAATTGTACTCACAGTAACACTCATGACCCCAAGAAGTCAATGATAAGCCCCAGCATATGAGGTGCAGGGTTAAAAAAGTTTGAAATCTGAAGTGGAAAAAAAATCTTTTAAGCCACAAGTCTGGTATTTATTTATTATTTTAAAATAACCAACATGATTCATGATGGCTTTTTCTAGCTCTTTCACAAATCAGATCAATATTTAAAAGAAACAGAAGGCTTATCTGGTATTGTAGTTAAGCATGTAGTGCAAAAGGATAAGTGTGCATTCCTAAGCTTCTCTTAAGCTTGGTGACACGATTACACTTTTGCCATTTGCTGTGATATTTGATTGATCCTGAGTTTAAGATGAAAGGTGGATCTATGCCACTGAGGGCTTAAACAAAGTAATAAGGTATTGCTGATAATAAAGGTTAACATAAACAGCACTGTTTTTGAGCGGTGTTCTAAATTGAAAATATATGGTTGATTTGATTAAGCAATATTTCAGCTTCAATTTCTCAACAATTTCAATTTCTCAGCAAGCAGATGAAAAGAGCAATCCTATGCATTTCAGCTCACAAGTTCCCTTGAGTTTAGTGAAACTTAGTGTTTATAGGATTGAAATCTAACTCTGCTTTTCGATGTGGAACAGCAGAAAATGAAATTATATTGGACACATTTTATGCTATCATAATAGGTTGGCAATACCACTAAATTACATTGAGAAAATATTGACATTTAAAACTATGTATCACTATGCCTTGAAAGTTAATAATATGTGCCTTGCTTCGGAATATTGTAATAGTGGCAGATGGATCAAATTGGCCTCCTTCACTAAGTGAAATTAGTGATCTGTTTTTCCATTCTATATATATATATAAAATTCTTTTCTTTTGGGGTCAAAATGCAAATATTGAAGAAGAGTCAAAGCACTGAGATATTGCAAAGTTACAAAATTGGTTATTAAATCATAACATGGGTTCATTCTTTACAATATGAATGCTAAAAAGCATTTAAGAGATGCAGAGTTTTGGCAAAACATATTGCTGTTTGTGATGACCTCTTGGATGATATTATGGGGGGAAACAGTTTAGTTATGCTACATGAAAACATGCCTTCACATTCATATTTCACAGCACTGATTTAAGTAAATGGGGCATTGGAATTTCCCTAATTAGATGATAATACTTAGTTCAAGAAAAACACCAAACCTTCAATGAAATTACATAGCTAATCTTAATCCCCTCCCTAGAGGAACTGCAAGCTTCAGGAATCACTTTGCACAAGGGTTTACTTTGGGGTCCCTTGGAGAGGTCCTGCAGAGAGATCTGTTTTTCATACTACATTCCTCTGCACAATTAAAGCACAGCTTTGTGCCCAATTCTTGAACAAAAAGCATTATTTGTATATGGCCACCAGGCAGAAAATCTTCCATAAATGTAAAGTTGAAGGGATAAATCTAGCCAAATCAAGACCTGAAATGAAATGACTCACAATTTCAAAATTAAGATTTTAAGCTTAATCTTTTTTTAAAAAATCAATCTTTGCTTTAGAAAAAAAAATACATCCTTTCAAGGAACATGATCTTTCCATATTGTTAATGGCTGTAAGGCCATGTTATGTTATGTTAAAATCCAAAGTTGATGCATTTCATACTTTTATTCTACTCTTTGGATATATTAATCCATGCACTACTAGTCTCTCTCTAGTTCTCGAAAAGCAAAAGCACTTAAAATAATAGCTTATTTAAAAGTAAGCCATTGTATATTTTCATTTATGACAATATTTATATCATAACTATTTCTAAAGATTCTGGACAGAATAAACAATATTATCTTTACAATAATAATGTAATAAATAAAATCTTAATGAGGACATTATTTTAAAGTGCTTTGGTCCTTTTTGAACAAGGACTCTGATGGTTTTAATAGTGTCATTATTTGACACTATTTTCTTATTTTGTGAATACTGGTGAGTGTTTTGTATCTCTAATTACTTCATCTTGATTGTTGAAAAGTGATATAAAATACCATAAATAAATAAATGAATTTTTCTTAAGTGAGGCATGACTTAGATGTGTAGAGGAATGACATGAAATATGTTATTGTTTTGAAAGTACTTCATGCTAATCCCTCCTCTGTGTTGTGGTTTAGGAAAGCATACACATATTTGAAAAGAAAGGCAAGTTGGTGTGTAACAACATTCAGCTCACAGCCAGCCCCATCGTTGCCTCAGACTAAAATATTAGGAATCTAAGTGGCTGCTTCCCATCCAGTCAATTCCAGTGTTTGTTAGTGTGTCCTTGTGAACCTCTGAACTGAACTACTGTCTCAGCTATGGTAGTAGATGCCATCCCCTCACAAATGCTCAAGTAAGATTTAACCAGGAGCTTCGCCACATGAAAAGAGAGTGGAGACATTCTATCTCCCCAAAAGACCTGGTGTAAATATAGCTTATGAAACACCTGTCTGAAATAAAGGACTGGACAATCACTCTTCCTCTGTGGACCTTTTTAACTTTCTGATAAAATATGAGTATGATTTTATAACTATATTTATTCATAATGTTGCAAATAAACCTTACTTGATATGTGTGAAAGAGCCACTGAAATAATTGTATGTCTTAAATAATGCTTATCAAAGGCTCATTCAAATGATCTCATCATTATGGAATTATTGTTATCCTTTAAAAATATTATGAACTACACAAATTCCTAGCCAACCAGATTTTTTTTTGCTTTCCTATAAAACTAATTAAGTGATGATAATTGTGCCTTTCTCTCTAAAAAACACGAGCTACTGCAGGCACCTGGATTTGATGTGCAAGGAAACCTAAAACCAGCCACAGCTTTCACATTCTGTAGAGAAATTAGATATTTTCTACCTGGCTCCATAGCACAGATAAAACACTATGGAACTTTATTTTGACAGGTTTTTCTACTTTTCATGGATTTTTTAAAATTATAAAATAAATTCATGATGTTTATTTACAAAAGTCTGACTGATTTTAATGGATCTGGATTGAAATCTTTGATTATAAACATCTTAGCTATAAACTTAATCATAATGCTGTTGAATAACATCTACCATAAAACTTTTATTACAGGTTATAAATTATGTTTATATAATATCTAACTTAATTCTTCTATGTATAAACAATGCTTATTTTAAGAGAAGCATTCTAATATTTCAGTTTTAAAATGTTAGATATAATGCAGTACTGTGTTTGTTTACATGCAGTGGAAGAACAGGGCATTGAATAAAATACACATATGTAAAAATTGTCAGAGGAATTCAAAAATTGCTCAAGAACAAATTTGATTTTTGCATTAAGTAAGCAATAACATAACTTTAAAGGCAAATATATATCTGAATGTTGCCTCACTGACTCAAATTTGATTTGAAGATAAAGCAATTGGAATTTTAAAGTGATTAATAACAATTAAACCAATTAGAGCTTTCAAACTTTTAAAAGATGAAAACTGGGAATATTTTAAATAATATAAAGTTGTGTTATTTGTTTTTGTTACTGAGTTTGTTGTTGTTGCTGTTGATGGATATCAAGAGATAGGATTCTCTTTATACCACTATTACACACACAGCATTCCAAATATTCAATAAAAGCACATGAAGCTTTGGATCATCTATGGTTTGCTGTGCAGAAACAAATAAACATGCATTTTATGCTGTGATACATTAATTTGCTAAATGTTCTCTGGATTATGCCCAATTTTTTTGGAAAACAGTCTTATTGGATTTTATATTCATGTAAAACCTTAAATATCCATTATTAATTAAAATTTTGAGAGAGTACACCCTTAATTTATATTCATAACAGACTCAGTTGAGAGGAGGGAGGGGGAGGTAGGGAGAGAGAGGGAGGGAGAGGGAAAGGGAGAGGGAAAGAGAGAGAGCCTCAAGGTGGTATGTTTATTTTATTTGAACAGTGATGTCGGATGCTAAAGCTATAAGTGTTGCAGAGTTTGATTGGCTCCTTGGCCATAAGCCTGAGAAATAAATAATGTTCAGTCTGAACTTGCCTTTCAAATTCTTTATTTTCCTTGATGTTTTAATCATGGGTAAACAGCCAGTTTCTCATAATGTAACTTCAGATAGGTGGCTGAATATCTAAATGTCACTTAGTAGAGAAAGGTTTTTTTTTACATATTCTGCTCCACTATTTCTAGGCAAGTGACACTGATTTACAAGTTGCCCAATATTTATTACATTTAATATTTAAATAATACACACATTAAAAGCACACAAATATGCACATATTTCAGGACGAAGTAGTAAATAAAAATGGAAGAGCAAATAAAAGCTACCTTCCATATTTGAAGCAATAACTTCATATTAAGTAATGCAGCCATTGCTGTAGATTTAAAACATTATCATTATTTATTTATTTCTATTCACCTTTTGTAGCATTCATGATAACAATTTGATGTATTTTTTTTCTTTTGATTTTTTTTCTTCTTTCTTTAGCAATGTTCTTTAAAGTTTTGTAGTTGTTGTTGTTGTTGCCATTATTTAAAATGGTGAAAACCAGTTTTTTTTAATTGGTTTAGACATCAGGCTAGAAACCGAGAAACCATGAATTCTATTCCTGCCTTGGACCAGTCACTTCTCTCAGCCCTCAGAAAGATGAAATGGCAAACCAGTTCTGAAAAACCTTGCCAAGAAAACTACAGGAACTTGTTCAGGCAGTCTCTGAGAATTGGGCATCATTGAATTGAAGGAAAAATAATTTAAATGGCACTAAGGCGGGACTCTGCTGAATCTTTCTACTATCTTTAAAGCTAATTTCATTAGTTAATTATGAAATCCAGTACAACTATTGATTTATTTTACATCAAAATTGTTAATTTCCTTCCTTTCACTATGAAATTTATTTTCCGCTATAACATCTTAGCTATTGTTAGAAGACTTCTCATTTGAATCCTTTTCAGCTTTTCGGTTACTATTATCTGAAAATTTAGACTTCACTAGTCAATCTATGACTCATTGAATCATTCTTCATTCACTCATTGAATCATTCTTCATTCACATATAATAATAGATTTGCACCAATTTTCCTTCCCTTCACAACCCTCAGGAGTGTCCTTGTGAAGCCTCATCCTCCTCCTCTTCCTCCTAGGCTGACCCACAAAATTCCCTACCACTTGGCTGCGCACGGGTGTGTGTGTAAATTCCTCAATTCCTTTAACAATGCCAAAGCTTCTAATGTTCTTAAAACACTGGAATAATATTTAGAACTATTGAAAATAGCCCTTGTTGAACTATACAGCAAAAACATCAGGAGTTGACCACAAATTGTTTTATGATTTTTTGTATTGTTTTATAAAATTTGCAAACATTTAATTCCATAAGAGTTGTGTTCTAGATCAGTGATTGCCAACCTGTGGTTCGGGGTCCACTAGTGGGCCGTGAGAAAATATTGGTGGTCCGCAGGAAAATCTGGAGATTATTTACATTTTTTGTATAGTTGTATGGTTCCTGTGCGTGTGTGTGTGTATCTGTCTCTCATACTCTGTCCCTGTCTCTCTGTTTCTCTTTCTCTCATTCTCTCTGTATGTCTGTCTCTGTGTGTGTCTCTGTGTGTGTCTCTCTCAAGCATGAATAAATATCACACTAAAATGTGTAATACTTAAAATAAACTATTATATTGTAATGATTAAATTAATTTTA
>JANHFO010002029.1:344305-355351 GCA_032468095.1 Pareas carinatus
GACGGAAATTATTAACCTAATCTGGAAAGGCTGCAGTCTTTCCGTCCCTTTCTCTCGCTCGGTTTGGTCGACGGGGAAAGCCGAAGGCCGCGTCTCCGCTCCTGCCAAAGGGGGACGCGGAAACAGCCGGGCCGCATCCTCCACCGAGTAAAGCCGCTGCCCTTGGCCCGGAAGCCACTTAATCCTCCCCAAATCACGGAGTCCGGAAGAAAGGGACCTTAGAAGTGGCCTGGATCTTTCCTGGTTAGCGCTGCGGTTCGCACACAGCTTTCCTCGGAACCGCCTGCGGAGAGCGCTGGGGAAGAAGCCAGCTGGGCCTGCTTTCTGCAATAACCGTTCAGTAACCATTTGATGA
Organism: Pareas carinatus; assembly: GCA_032468095.1. Lineage (NCBI taxonomy): Eukaryota > Metazoa > Chordata > Lepidosauria > Squamata > Pareidae > Pareas > Pareas carinatus. The sequence goes on from JANHFO010002029.1 coordinate 344,661, forward strand.
CGGTCTAAGTAGGCGGGGGGGGGGAGAGGGAGATGAGCATGTGGGACGGTTCAGCAAATAGGCCGTGGGAAGAGCGAGGCGCCATTTCTGAAGGAGAGCCGGTTTTCTGGCGCGAAGCGAAAAGCCAGGCCTCAAGGCTTCAAGCAGAACCGAGTCGGGGCAGGGAGGGCCCAGGCTGGCTTTTGGCGCCGCGCGCGTCCCGATCCACCCACCCAGAGACTTTCGGGACAGCGGGGAAACGTCCCGAGGCATCGCGCTTTTATACAAAGTCTGATTATCCTGGATTCTGAGTAGTAAGGCCGATTGAATTCGGTTCGGTAGTTTGTAATTCGCCATATGGCGGAGCAACAGACATTACCTAACATTTTGAGTAATTCAGTCCACAAAGCCCTAATAGGGTCGGTGGTGGAGAATGCCTTGTATAACTGGGATTACAAACTTGCGCGTTATCCGAACGCGGGTGAAGCGCCCAGACTGGAGCCGCGCACGATTGGGTCCAACGCAAATAAAATAAAAATTAAAAGGATAAACTGATGGTGCAATCTATTTTGTCGTGGCCCCTATACACGTCTTTACAATGCAAGGGACACACACCAGGCAGATGTTAAGAGAGATTGGGTAGCAGGATCCTAGGCATATACAGTACGAAAAGATGGCGATGTGCGTGCGTGCGTGTTGGGACAAGTCGGGATAGTAAATCCTAAAACGGGCCACTGAACAATATCTTTTCACATACATACAAAAAAAACTTTCGAGCCGTTTCAGGTGAAATACTTCCCTCCCTTCTGCTCAGCTTCTCCTCCTCCTCCTCCTCCCCCGGTGTAAATTCTACAGACAGAAAACCTAAGCCCATGTTTTAGGAAATAAATCCGGAGGTAAAACAACACGCGGTTCAAAATTCGGTTCGAAAATCGGTTCCCAAATGAACCGGGGTCCCTCAGAACTTGTGCACTGGGGCGGTTCTGGCACGCCTCGGGGGCGACTTTTATCCGGGTGGAAAACGGGCGGACAACGCCGCTTGTGTCCAAAACTATTTTTGTCCAGCCTTTGGGAAGAGCCCGAAATGGTGGGAATCCGAGGGATTAACAAATTATCTACGGAGCTGATCTTGGAGGCGAGGGAGGGGATGCCCAGGAAAAGTCAGCAGGCGCTTCTAAGGAGCACCTTCTCCCGTATATTTTGGAAAATCAAGATGCTTTGCCCTCTAATGACTTCGGTCATCGGAACGCTTTTCTCGGGCATTACCATTTAATCTATTTTCTCATTGTCCGGTTCTCCCTTTGAGTTTGCACGCCGTCCCTCTCCCCTTAAAGAAGTGCCACTCGCCTTGTTAGAGATTCGTGTTCAGGTGAGAGTTCAAAAGGAACGAAGAGACAATTCTACAGAAAATCGTTTTCAAAGGCATAGCACCCAGCACAGACCTCGAGTCAAACTTAAGAAAGGCCATTATTAGACGGCTCCTAGTTAAAACAACTCTATGTCCTTAGAATAACGCACTTCTACCTTGTCCTTCTTTTAAATATATGCAACTATGCAACTATTCTACATAGATATTTAGAAAAGTATCCTCATTTCTACAAAGTCCTATTAAATTCAAGAGGTTTTCTCCAACTAAATGCTAATTGATTTTCAGTCTAAACTTATATTTTTAGATAGCAACTCTATGATAAAATACACTTAATCTAATAATGACTGGGCAATGGATGGATGGGGAGAGGACACCCCTGAAAGGAATTCAGTCAGGTACTCAAAACATACAATAATGAATTTGGCAGGATTGGAACCTCATTACTTTACAAATAAAAGAATAAAAGGAGGAAGCCTATATATTCATTAGGATAGTAAAATCTCCCCCACCCTTTTATTCGCTTTTTAAACACAGTCTGCATTGGAAACATCTTTCCCTATGAGATTCCCACAAGCAAATGGCCATTTGGAAATCAATTGGCAAGGGGGCTGCATGCAGATACTCTGCACTCCTTTTAAAGTGTGCTCTGGCTGCTGGGCGCAGTCAACCAAAGGTGAGCATGGTAGCAGCCTGATCCTGTGCAGGTTTGCTCAGCAGTGACTCCCAGTGTGGTTACTGGGGTTTATTCCCCCAAGAATCCAGGAATTAGTTCCTGAGTTTTAGTTTTGCATTTAGTTCTGAATAAACCTGCATGGGATGGTGCTGGGCTCCTGTTTTTAAGTACTTGTTGGGGACTGATTTGGCATTTCCAAATTAGTTCCAGGGTGCTTCACTCTCCCCATGCAAAGCTGTAAAAACTCTTGAGGGGTTTGTCCTTCTGACACTCCAAATTCAGGAGTTATCAAACCAGAGTTGTGCTTGCCTAAAACCATTGACTTCAAGCCAGCTTGAGATTGTCATTTAGGGTCCTAAACAGAAGATGACACAGCCTTCTTCCATCACCTGGATTGATTAAATGCCTTCAAATCATTTTCAACTCCTATCTACTATATATATATAGTAGATAGTTAATGTGTGTGTGTGTATAAAAAACATATGCCGTGTTTAGCCAGGGATCACCAAAGTGGCTGGCTGCCACTGTGAAAGGAATTTTTATCAGGCGATGTTATTTTTTACCTGCGGGATGTCTGAATGCTGCAATCAGGGGAGGCCCCTTTCTTGTCCCTTCGCCTTAGGTCTTAACTCATCAACCGGCCCCACCGCATAAATAGATCCCCAATTTAGGATCTTCATATCAGATGGGCGTCAATTTCTCAAATTTCCAGGCAACATACTGGGAATCAGGGAAACGGACTTTCAACCCATTTTAGGATCCCTGTTTAGGCGAAATATTGGGGACTGATACTGGGTACCAGTTGGATTGGGAAAGGACATTTATTTCGTTTAATTCAGTATATTTATCTTCTGCATGTCCCCACTTATTGCTGTTGAACCGTCTCAGCCATGTTTTCTAGGCACATTTGCTTGTTTCGGACCTTGTGTGCTTTTTCAGTTTTCCTTCAATATTAGAATAGAATTGAAAGGACAGAAACTCTTAAAGCTAAAGCCCGGTCTATTTATGTTTACCCAGAGTAATTACAATGTGATCCATGCAGATTACTCTCAAGTAAGCCTTAAATGGAATTGCTGACTTTTGGAGGCTAGAGGGAGATTGTATCCAGTTGGTGCAGGACTCTTTCCCCCTGGATTTTATTTCTCAGGTTTGTAATTTAAATTTAAGTTAAGGCAAAAGACATCAGAGCACTACTTTGCTATTTTGTCCAGAAGGAGCATTTCAATTTATTGAATCCAAGGGAGCCAACTAACAGCTATTAATTATTGCACTATCCCTAAAACTTGAATTGGTTCCCACTCAGGATCCATGCCTGGTTCCATTTCTTGCCTATAGTTTATGTTTTGGGGCCCTATTGAAATGTGGAAAAAAATCTTTTTATAGATTTGCTTATGTGCTGATATATTTAGAACATGTCATGCATGGGATCAACCAGATCAACTGTCTTTTTCTTCTTTTAATCCCAGACCAGTTGGCCCTTCACAATGACTGTTTAACAAAAGAAATTCCAATGTCAAGGACACTAAAAAGATAGTTGAGTGAATTCTGGTGGAACAGAAATCCTGCTTAAAACTGGTTTAGGATTATGCTTTTCAGAAAAGGCAGCCTGGATCAGGAGCAGTTCTATCAGGCATTTTTACTCAGAAGTTTTCCATTCAGTTTAAGTCTGCCCACAGGATGGCAGCCTGAATCAGTTTCAAATCCACTAATATATTTGTTTGCTGTAATTTATGGCTCAAACTCTCTGCTGAACTAATGACAAAGATATGACATAAATGAATCCAACTGACATTTTAAAAAACCTGATTTCTTGGCTGCCTTTGGATGATTTGGAATGCAGTTTTGTACACACTTAGGTAGTACTTACCAAACAAAAAAAAGCATATAATTTTGATTTACAAACCTTTGCACACTTTACCTGGGGGTTGATCCCATTTAATTCAGTGAAACATCTGAGCAGATTTAACAAATTTCCTCTGTTAATTGAATGAGATCATGTTTTCCTAGAAGTATATTTTTCTTAGAGAATGTAGGAATGATCAGTCTTGTGTAATAATGAACAAAGAGAAAGCTGGACACATTCATTTCCTTTGAAAAGTAAAATTATCTCCTCCAGTGGTATGAAAGATGACCAAACTGCCCAATTGTTTCCTCCTGATAGCGCTGTGAGGGGACAGGGCATCAGATGCTTTCAGTTCACAGAATTGTTTATTATTTAATGGAAGCTTTGTGGTGGCTTCCTCTTCACCCCCAAGACTCAGGTCACACTGTGACATTCTTCTGTACACAAATAGCCACCACTGTCCAAGTGGACTGTTTGCTAAGGTCAAGGAAGGGCCTGGATTAGCTGCTGGTGGTACTTCAGAACAAACCTGAGGGTAATTAAAAGTGGACCAATGTGACTATCCAATCAACTTTTGTCCTAAACCCAATTATTTCAAAATTATTTATTTATTCATATACTTTATACTAGATTTCACTCAGGAAATTGGGGTGGCTTATGTAGTGTTCCTATTTCTCCTCCAAACCCCACCCTGTAAGGTAGATTGGGCTGGGACAAATGACAAAGTTGCCCACTAATCCTCCACAACATTGCCAAGGTTTGCCCATCACACAAAGCCTATTTGATCATTTACAAACCATTAAGGCTGAAGGCACAAATACACTAAGCCCAAACCACAAAATAGCTCATGGTGGTTGACATCCTGGTTTGTAGTTACCACTAAGCCTTTGGTCACCAATGGTGCAAGGCAGCAAACAACCAAGCTCCACAAGCTGGCTGTCTATCAGGTTTTCTATCAGAAGAGCAAGGACAGGCACTTCAGGTGGTGACGTTAAGGGTGTAATTCCTACTGGTAAGTTTGCCACCGTCAGAGTTTGAGTTGTAATTTCACTTCCACAAAACTCAATACCATGCAAAATCAAAAGCAAATTGCATTGTTTGACGTGATGTCTGAATTCTGACTAGTTTCATACATCATTCAGTCATTATCTGTTTACACATTAGGAATGCACAAACTATGTTTATTTCCAAATCTTTTGACCTCTGAATGCTGAATGCTCTGAGCACTGAATGATCAAAACATGCCTGTTTTCAAAGAAGTGTTCCAAGTATGAAACAAAGTTTGGCTGTTTGGTGGTGAGCGATTTTGACTCTTCTGGCCACTCCATTGTCATTTCGTAACTTGTAGTCAGGCAAATTTTCTTTCCAAACAGTTGTAAGTCTAGGCTTTCCAGCAGAAGACTCAGTCATATCTTGACTTCCCAGCTTAGACTGGGACGGGTGAAAGGAGGATGGGTTCCAAAAGAAGCAAAAGAGTTAATCTCAGGGTCAGACAGAAGAAAAATTTCTGCAGAAACTAGAATCTACCTAGGTGGGTGGATCACAGGTATGTTGTGCTGCATTTTATTTTCTGAGCAGGTGATACAAAGAGATGTAGATATGTGCATTGGTATTATTAGTGCTGCTAAGGTTGCATAAATATATTTTTTATATTGCATAAATATAAAAGTAGTTAGTACGGTGTAAGCTTAGTAATCATTAGTAAAGATGTATATTCTGGACATGCAGTTGTGTCTTGTTTTAATATTTATGTTGTTCATGGAGAAATGAAGCACCCCATAAACAGGTTTTTTTTAAGTCAGTTGTTTTGTTTTTTGACTTAAAGTAATTCCTAAAGTCATTCCTGCTGTTTTCTTGACAAGATTTTAGAACTATTTTGCCATTTTGTGCTTCTTGGAGCTGAGAGAGGCGCACTGGCCCAAGGTTAGTCAGCTGATGTGCCTAAGTCTCTGGGCTTCTAGCTTGGTGTCTTAAGCACTAGGCCAAACTGGCTCTCAGTTTTAAGTCAGCAGACATGTTACATGCCAGCCAACATGTCATGAAATAATAACATTGCTTTTGCTTAGATTCTTCCTAGCAGACAGACTGCAAAATCAACAAACAAAAACAGTGCCAAAATCTAATCGACTAATAATATGCTTTTTTAAAATATAAAAACTTTTAAGAACGCTTCATTGGGAGATAGAATAACACAAGCAATTTTAAAAAGTGTAATTGTTCTGTTGCTAGAAACATCCAGAATATTTATTAACATAAATTAAAGAAACCACTGTTCTCTTATTAAGAAATGGTTGTGAATAAATAGGAACAGAACAGAATAGAATAGAATAGTTCTTTATTGATCAAGCATGATTGGACACAGAAGGAATTTGTCTCCAGTGCATAACTCTCAGTATACATACAAGAAACAAAATGATAAATCATAAATCATAAGATACAAAATACATTTCATTTAAAATAATGTTTTCATTTGGTAAGAGCAGAGAATATTTTGTTTCCTATGTCATTTATTTTAATGTTTTTAGAATTATATCCTTGGTCACATTTTCTGCAATTGGACAGAAGTAGGACACACGGCATGGAGTAAGACTGCCAATGGAAACTTCTCTTATAGTCCCAGAATTAAAAACAAGGCAGCCTCTGTTGGTCTTGATTTCTCACTGTTTTCTATGTATAGTGATTGCACTTCTTTCCCCTCCCTCCAAAAAGAGCAAAGCAAAATACTTTTAAAATGAATATTGTTTATTTGTATTTCTTTTTAATTAATAACAAAAGTGCTTTAACAAAAAGTAAAAGAAATAAACAATGAGAAGTAGTATGTTACAGTTGCAATATACTTACGTAATGCATATATTATTCAAGTATGTATATATCTAGCACATTTATGCAACTATCTTTTTTTTAACTGACTATATTTTTATGTTTTGTATTTTATTATAATTATCTATACAAAGTCTATGTCTATATGCAATCCACTCATAAATGGCAAGTATAATCAAGTCTTCAATCCATTAAGTGAAAGGAGCCATGTATTTATCATTCCAATGCCACAATAGCAGTCTTTTGGCCCATAGTAAGGACATGGAGAATCTATTTATGTTGTCTGGTTGTCAGATTCTATATACTAAGTATGTAGTTAAAGAAAAGATTACTTCTGAAAATTTTAGGGTTTTTTACAGGATCATATTTATATAATCCACTACTTTCTCCCAAAGCTTAGTACAGGACATTGTAAAAACATGTGTTTTAAAAAAGCACTATCCTTATTTATATCTCTAGCAATATACTACTTTTGGCAATCCTTTTCTATATGGAGTCCAATAAATTCTAAATATTATTTTTTGTTGTATAAGTTGTAATTTGAAGTCCATTAGGATTCTTACTATGGAATTTAAGGCACTCTCCTATTTTCTAAGCACTATAAGAATTTCTAATTCTTTATTCCACACATTTCTTAGCAACTGCATATCAAATTAATATATTGAGAACAAATTTCTAATAGTAAAGGTCTTTATAGTATCTCAGGTGTCTCAGAAGCTGAAAATGCTGCTGGATGGAAGAAGTGATAGTGACTTTGCACCACATTGCGATGGGGTCAAATCAAATGAGAAACCTGTTACCACTCATTGCACCAATAATATGAACTCCTTTTATATTTAAATTCTCTACAACTGTTTTGTTTATCCCTCTTTTCTGTCACGGAGCCAGAATTGATGAGGAAAGTCAAGAAACACCATCTGTCTTAGTCAGTCTGGGGCATTTTCAAAAATTATTATTAAAACCTGATGGGTGGATCAGGAAAAGACTTGCTATTACTCCAAAATGTGTCCAAGGTGGCTTTCAGCTGGTCCCAATCAGGGTGCTGCACGATCTTTGCCTAGCTGCTCTCTTTGAAAGATGTCAGGGAGATTAGCAATGCAAAAATAGAACAACTGCATCATATTTGGAAGGGAAGGGCAAAGCTTGCAAAGAGAGCCGTTATTTCTGGGATGTACTATAGATCTAGCTGCAGAAAAAATGAGAAAATGTGTGGATCCTATCTAGGAAAACAAAATCAGCTTAAGATGGGGAAATGGGTAGGAAAAAGGTAATTCTTCTGGAAGTTTTATTGACTGAAATCCTATCAAGTGACTGTTGCAAGGCAGTGCATTGAGAAATATTTTCTTCCAAGTAAATCATAGGGGAGAAAAAAGACAGACAACTTTCCTGTAGATTTTATTCTTCTAGGTGGGATTTTACTCTGCTAGGCATTGCTGATTGTACCGCTGTCTGAAGAGATTTTGAGGACATGTGGCCAGCAAAACCTCATAGGGGAGAAGTCCATGTATAGAACAGGCTGACTTTCAGGTGACTAAATTTTTAGAGTCAAACAGCTACCTGAGGGCACCAAGGGATTGACTGGCTCTTTTCTCGATTTACACACCATATTAAGTCATTACTATTTAGGTATGTGCTACACATATAACCCCAACCACAATTTATGCTATCATATTGTTCAAAAGAGTTTATATATTCATAATTCAAAGAAACCCAGAAAATTGGCCTAAACCAAGATTAAGGTAAATGTATCATTCTAATGCACCAATAGGGTTTGCTTATGATATTGTGCTATTAGCCAATCAAGGTATATTCAGTAAATCATGATCAACTAATACATGGTTAATGAGATTTTGAATTAGGCCCTAAGGTTACAGCACAATTTATATACTTGCCAAGAAGTAAATTTTCTTGAACCAGTGGGATGTACTCGCTTTTAAGTTTAAAGGTATACAATAACAAAATTGCCAACTCAGTAGCCTGCTTTGAGATTAGGCACAACATTTGTTCAAGTTACAAAACAACTTGGTCTTATTTTGTAAAAAAAAAAAAGCAGAAGAAGAAATGGATGTGAAACAGAAAAAGAAACATTAAAATGATCTGCCTCCATTACCGCAGTACATCTTGCTGAAGTTAATATGAAGGACTCCCACATGACTACAAAGAGCAGATTTTGGAGTAGGGCAGGGCTTTTCTCAGATTTACTTTTGATAGCACATTCCTGTTCTCAGTTTCACAGATACTCATAACTTTGGGACATAAGATGCATTGCTGTTTGACCTACCAAGGTATTTGCCCAGAGTTGTATCCACTTTCCAGGCTCTGGAACTTGAGGCCTCACTGCAGCCAGCAGGAGTGAGCTTGCTTTTATTTTCAGTTTATTCATTTGGATCTCCTGAAACAAAGCTGAATGCTACAGCAAATGTAATGGCACAGGGCAAGTAGCTAATTCTGTACAATTTCTGGTTTGGAATTAGGGAAATTGTACTCTTTCAACAGTAAAATTTTGCAAATTATACTTTTTTCTGGCATGTAAACAATCCTTCGCAAGAAAACCTTTTCTTGGGAGGAAAGGAGGGATAATGGTTAGTGGCTGTTTTTAACAACACATTTGCCCATGGTTTACTTGATTAAACTCAATTTATTGGGTTCATATGAGTCACGAGACTACACACAAAGACTGGGTTAAAATCTGAAAGAATGTAGTCACACCATTTAAGAGTAATACATTTTATTCAAAGGTATAAGTAAGTTTTTGTGAGCTAAATCAATAATATTTTTTAGTCTGAAAGGGGGCAACCACACTCTGACTTTCAGTTACCACAGACTAACAAGGACATCCTCCTAAAATATAGACTGGACTGGTATAACAGGAGAGCCTAAAATAGGGTTGATTAATTTGTGGCTCTGTGTACCCTGAAAACATTACCAATCTTTAGCCCAAGTACTTCTGAGATTCCTGAGCAGAGTGTCCTCCTGACACAACATAGGAGTTAGGGCTATGATGCCACAAAGTGTTTATTTCTAGGAGGCATAGCAATTGAGTTGATTGGAATTTAACTCTGCAATGTCAGATAGCTCTACACAGAAATCCCATTGAATTTAGTAAGGATTATACTCAGTGAACATACTGTATCTTAATGCCAGAAAATGTCAAAACACTCCAGAAATACCTTGATGATGCTCCAAAGTGTGTGTTGAGGCATATTGGATAGTAGCCATCCACTTAATATCACTTTAATTGTTCTCAGGTCTTTAAATAGTGACTTTCATTGATTCCCATTCTGAATATATCTTCTACCTAATCTGAAATCCTACAGCCCACTAACAAACCTAAACTAAACATATTGTATCCATGGAGAAAGAGGAGTTATCATATTCCTTCAAGGCTGTAGTTTTGTAAAATTCTGATGTGCTGAACAAGTGGCCTACTGCAGTTTATCCAAACACAATACATTATGACTGGCTTGGGAGAACATTTAACCTCAGATTAAAATTTCCAGATCCCTCAGTTGGAATCTAACCTTGTAAGGATGAGCTAAAAAGCTGCACAGGACTGTTCAACCTTAACGGTACAAAAAGCAGATGAAGCAGCAGCTGGAATATGGTTGCAGCAAAAGTTGTACACCAGGGGGACTTCCGGTTCCAGTCTCTGCTGAACAGGGACGAGGCAGCTGAAGTTCTGGCTTCCAAAATCCCTTCCTTCATGGTTCGGGGGCCCTGAGAGGTCCTAGGCCACCTTGGAGGGTGGACTCGAGAGGGGTGCAACAGAGGCATATGCCAGGCAGCAGCCAACATGAATGCCTGCTCTGTTTTGACCCCCTTTCTCCAGATGGATGAAGAGGCGCTCAGCACCATTAAGGTCAAAACTGTAGAACAGTTTGAAACAAACAGACCTGGGTCTCCTCAGGGTGCCACCAGTCAAACAATGTTGGCTGGTGACCCCCAGGGGGAGAGCCTTCTCTGTGGCAGCACCCACCCTCTGGAATGATCTCCCCCCTGCTATACGA
>JANHFO010002029.1:360974-374683 GCA_032468095.1 Pareas carinatus
CTATTCTATTCTATTCTATTCTATTCTATTCTATTCTATTCTATTCTATTCTATTCTATTCTATTCTATTCTATTTAGACAGAAGCACAGTCTTATATACTAATCTTTTTAGGTTTTTGAACAAACTTTCCTAGCAACACATCATGTCAAATCCATCTTAACATTACTCCATTCATTTTTCCTAATTTTGCCAAGATATATAAATTGACCTTCTTGCTTCAGCTTGTTGTTATTTATGTATAACCTGTAATAATTCACTCAATTTTCCTGTCAGGCACGCTATCTGGGCAATACATTTCTTGCACATTGACAAAAAGTAGTGTCTGAGCAATTAGAAGAAACATAGGTCACAGAGATCATGCTTCCAAGTATGGTCATTAATGATAGCTAATTTAAATTTTAATATATATTATTGCACAATAGGCACATTATAGCTTGCATGCAAGAAAGATAATAGACGTCACTGTGGTCTATTTAAAAAGGTAGCAATTTAGGTGCAGTTTGAGACTCTGAAAATCATGATTTTTAAACAGATATATATAACATTTCATTTGCTTCAAAGTATATTGTATTTTTGCTTATGGACCATTTATTCTGCTGATTGGAACGCTTAAAATCTGTTCCAAAGCCCTACCCTGCTGGCGCCCCTAGTATGTTCACCTAAAATGCTAGAGATCTGCAATGAAACTAAATGGGTAGCCCGTCATCTGATCCAGTGGCCAGATTCATACAATATGATAAACAGAAACATCCATGGAAGAGACAAAGAAGGGAGAGACTAGTGACAAAGTGGGTATCATGATGTAAAATCTGTTGTTTATGTACATATACATAGACAGAAGGATACAAGCATTTAAAGGCATATAGATTAATGAGCCCTGGTGGGTTCTGATAGTCTTCCAATTGCACAATTCAATTGAAACCTTGGTTGCTGCCTGTAACAAGAAGGCAATCTTTCTCATTCAGTGAATGCTGTCTCTCTCCTTGGTTTATAGTGGGGTTGAAAGAGATGAAATGAGTGATGAGACACCAAGAATGCCTCAGAATATTGACAAACAGCAAACCTGACCAGACAAGTGTTAGGGCCTACTTTGTGGTGGTAGAGGTGGTAAAACATCAGTATTCTCCTCCTTCTCTTATTGTGCCCAGGGATAGCTGTCCAACAGGTCCTCTTGGGTAGAGCTGGTTCAGGCTGCTTGGAGAAATATGCTCAATCTGTCAGGCAAAATCATTTGGGTCTGCTTCCAGTTAGATGTTAGCCTGGGTGCAGTTCATATGGAAATGACTAGGGTGCAACCAAGCTTAGTTATCTGGGAATAGTTTGAACCATTTGGGCCATATGAAATGGATAGATCTCTCACAATTGTATGCATGGCACGTGTGTATTAGATTTCTGCCCTTCCTGGTTGAAAAGGTGATGTGTAGCTTGGTTTTGATGGTGGTGAATTCTTCCCTGAGAGGAAGTTGTCCCACTGCTGGACTCAACCATGCTACATAATTTTTGTCCAATTCTTTTTTAGGGAAGGTTGTTGGAAAGGTGGTTGTGCAACAGCTTCAGAGAATCCTGGAAGAAGTAGATTATCTGAACTCCTTTCAATATAATTTCAGATGTGGATATGGGACTGAAACAATATTGGTCACATTTTTGGATGACCTCTGATGTGAGTGGATGGCCTTGCCATCCACTCCTTGCTGTTTCTTTACCTCTTGATGGCTTTCAATACCATCAACCATGACATCCTTCTGGATTGATTGAAGATTGGAGCAGGTAATACCGTATTGTGCTGGTTTCCTTTCTTTCTCAAGGACTGATGTTGATCAATTAGTATTTTTCAGGGGCAAGAGGTCCCGCCCTCAGCTCTTGCTTTGCAGGGTTCTGCATGGTTCAGTGTTCTCTCCACTCCTCTTTAATATCTACAGTTTATGAAGCTGCTGGGCATGGTTATCCAATAGCATAATATGCTAATGATATCCAAATTTACATCTTTGTCCCTGCCAAATTATGTGATGCTGAGGAAGTCCAGTCTCTGTGTTTGGAGCTGGTGGGATTGAGAAGGAGACTAATAGCTTCAGTTCAGTCCTAGCAAGGCTCCACCCCCCCACCCCCCCAGTTCTGGGAACTTGTCATATCTCATTCTGGATAGTGTATCACTATTGCAAATTGAATGTATATGCAATTCAAGGATCCACCTGGATTTATTTATTTATTCTGTTTCTATGGCTGCCCATCTTAATCCAATTGACTATTTTGAGAACAGGAGGAAACCCATGGGCCTTTTTGCAATTCTGTGTTGTGTACCAATTGTGCATGTTCCTGGACCATAATGTTCTACACTGTCACTCATATTTTGGTCATCTCCTGAGTGAATTGCTGCAATGCATTCTACATAAGGCTGCCCTTAAAGAACATCTAGATGTTACAGCTGGTGCAGAATGTGACCACATGAGATAGTTATATGCAGATATCAGACAGAACCTGTTACACCTCTGTTCTGTGGTGCTATGCTTTTGAATTTAATTCAAGGCACTGGTGATGTCCTACAAAACTTCATAGTATGAGACTGGATTATTTGATGGACTGCCTGTCGCCAGTTACATCTACTCATCCCATTAGGTTTGGCAGGAGCGGCATACTCTGAGTCCTATCTACTAGGGAGTGAAATTTGGCAGGAACTAAGAAGAGAGCCTTTTCTGCCTTTCCAATGGTGCTGCCCTTTGGAATACCTCTATGGAGATCAGATTGGCCTTGACCTTACTGAATTTTCATAAAGCCCTATAGGTATGTCATCAGTCTTGGAGATCTGGATCTGCAGTAGATGAGTGCAATGGATATGTTGAATATTGTTGATTGTCTCTAAACCTTTGCTGCCAATTATGTTATGTGGTTTTAAAAGTTTTTATATGCTTTTATTTTGCATTCTTTTGATTTTAACTGACTACCCAGAGTCATGTATTTGAAATGGACATTTATAACGAACTGAATGAATGAGTGAATGGGTGAATGAGCAAATGAATGAATTAATGATCTCAATGACTGCAGATGCCTTAAATATAGGCTAAAAAAACACAAACCAGCATATGCCATGAAGCAACGATTGATTTCTACAGCATGCTAAGATAATGATTCATCTCCAAAAACACATTATATCACAACAGTCCAACTATATTTTAGCCTAGTTGTAATATCATACATCAAACAATATGAAGTCCTTACATGAAATTTATCTAAATATGAAAGAAATGCAATATATCAGGAGATTCTTTCATAAGTCAGGGCTTTACAATAATTGTCAGATCTTTTAAATCTGCGGCCACATCCTCTCGTTTTACTTTTTACCCCAAGCTTAACGAACAAAGGAAGTCCAAAACTTCATTCAAGGTGCTAAACTCCTTTCCTTTACCTCTGTCAATTTCTGAGCAAGTTTCCTGAAATTCTTGTGCTTTACATGTTAGAGAAGTAAATCTCAGTCCATGCTCTGGATTTCACCCTGACCTCAGTGAAAAGAGAGTGGAGGGTCAGTTGTGTTTACTGTACATACCATTAAACAGGAAAATATGTAAAGTTTTCATTCACTGAGATCCGGCTATTGTTAAGCCAAAAATGGTATTTTTGTTTCTAAAATTAAAAAAAAGGTTGCTGTGAGTTTTTTGTTTTGTTTTTAGCTTCACAGAATTTGGCTGTTTAGTTGTATTTGGCTCTCCTATATATATTATATAGCACATCCATTTGTTTAGTGGCATCAATAGGATCACTGAATTCAAGATAACGACATATAATTTTGGAGGTTTGAGCAAAACTTTATTGATCCCAGTAAAACTATTTAATTTATCATGATTATTGTTTTCAAAACCTAGAGCACATAACTTTCACATATATACCAGTGATTTTTTTGAATGCCTCTTTAGGATATCCTTTAGAAACTGTCTGCAAAGGTTTTCAAGTACTCTATATAGATCAGTAATGGAGGAATACAATGAAATCTTGCTCCTATATTGCTAGTCTAACTTCCTCTGCTGCGTGTAATTGTAGGAAACTGAGTGACCCTTTGCTATACTTAATGTTATGTTTTTGGTTGAAGGGAGACCACACGGAGGAGCCACTTGCATTATTTTGTTGTTGTTGCATCATGCTGGATACAAGTGTATGGTGTGACTCAAATACACTATGTCTATTTTTTTTTGAGTTTACAAAATGCAGATAATAGAACAGCTATAAATATCTCAATGTGCCTCATGAGCCATATATATGTTTCAAATATTTGTGGTCCTCAGAGCCTGCAAAAGTTCTGCCAACATTTAACGTCATGCTATTGAACAAGAGCTGCAATTGGCTGATGACTTTAGGCAGTGTTGGAAAGTCTACAAAAAGGGGGGGAAGAGACCCCTTAATATTCCCTAAACATCCCCAGAAAATCCTGTCATTTGTATGACATTTTTGTACCACTTTCCCTTTGCTGAACCTTTTAGCAACCCTCAAAGTACTAATATGTAGACATTTTCTTTCATATACAATTTAAAAATAGTATCAAACAGATCTCAAACTGATACGGCCTCCATTTTCCCTTTTGTCTCTATATATTTGAAAGTAGTAGGAGTCAAGCAACAGTTTTATTTCAAAAAGCACCAATCCAACTCATGACAAAATACAGCCCAGTTTGGTGTCCTCATCTCATTTAGAACTAAGACCTGGGATCTCCATCCTTTACTTGATTTCTTATCATTTCTATCACCGGTAGCTGAGTACATGGGCTTACATTTGCCTGGAATTTTTTTTAATAACCATGCTCCATCATTACAATATGCTTCACAAGTCAGAAGGGGAAAGTTACTCCATACATGTTTAAAGATACTCTAAACATGCTTATAGTCCCTCTTCTTTATTTATGTGTCCATATTTATTATGGAATTGAAAGCACATTCCAACTTTCTGCTTCTCAGAATTCATTAATAACACTTTCATACTTGTGACCATTATGACTACAGTATGCATTTTAATGTTGGCTTATGGTGATTGATGGGAAAGGGTTAAGGCAAACAATCCCCGTACGTTGTGAAGAAATTACTCTCCAGCTCAATGTGTACATAAGATCCCTCCTAGGAAATCTTATTATTGGATATTTTACAGTTAATTTTTTTCTTCTGTCTACCATCACTTTCATAGCCTTCTCTCTGGTTCTGAAGGAAAGGGGAGGAGAAAGCTTTCCTGAACTCTGGAAAAGTCAGCCAAAGTTTGTTACAAGAAACTAAGAAAAATGCATTTCCCCCCCCCAAAAAAAAAGTAAACAAACACACTGTCTTGCAAGCAAACAGATATTCTTCTTAGTAGAAAAAAGTTATTAAGTACATTTTGGGATGCAGTCTAACCCCCATTGAAATAGAGACACCTGTAGTCAAGACACAAATCATCCGTCTGAATGAAGCTTGTGAAGCAGCATTTTACCTTTTGTGTGAAATACTACATATAAATTCAAAGCCACCAATGCAGTAAAAGAAATATGGATCAGCTTTTCCAAACCGGTTGTGAGCTAAGATTTGAAGACACCTAGACAGCAATAGTCTGAAAAAAGCTGACCAAGGTGGGTTTTTTAAAGGTGATCCAGAATGGGTATGTATTTAATCCAATTATATAAGTCACCTTGTTAAAACTTTTCCAGCTGTTATTAACTGGAATTTATTGAAACTGTTTTTCTGCTTTCCAGGATTTTGCTATCAATAACTGTTAACTTTATTTACCAACAACAGTTAAGGAAAGAATCATGTTTGACAAAATTAAGGCGATTAAGACTCACACCTGAACACTTTTAATTTCAAAATTTAAGGAGACAAACAGGCATACTAACAAAACACATTTATTGATAAAAACATTTAAGCTAAGGTGGAAAAAATGACTGATAAATATTGGGTAGTGTTAATATGTTTTCCCAGTTCTTAGAAAGTGGAAAGTCCCAACATTGTAATACTTGTCTAAGTTTTGGAAGAGGTCTTAGGCAATTAATGTTGAAGCAATGTAGAATGTATTGTTACATATAGAAGCTAATCACTGAGTAAATCACAACTTGAACATTTCAATAGATAATAAAAAACCACTATTATCACATCCAATGTCATCCAATAAAGACAGCACAATAAGATACTTTTTGTTCCAAACTCTACATTCTCTGCACTAAACTGCAATCTCCATTTTCTGGTGTGTTTACAAGTATATTCTTTTTATCTCTTTTTAGACAGAGACATTTTAATCCATTATCTAGAAGAATGGAGAAATTTCCCAGTTGTTATCACTGTCCTATTGTCATTTTAGTTCACATAGTAAAATTAGACTTCTTACCTAGGAAAATTAATCCTAATTGCTTGGCCTGCTTAAACTCTTATTCAAGTTGCAACTTTATTATGGTAGAAAATAATTTTAAGGTAGATTACATTCTGAATATTATCTGTTTCTCTAAAGCTTCCCTTCTTCTCATGCCTTATAATAATATATGTTATTTTTAACATCTTATATTTTCCAAATAAGACACTTGTCACATTAAATTTTGCTTAAGCACTATACTGGTTGCCAAAGCAACAATGTATTGCATCCCTTGAATATATGTAATTTTATGCAGACCATGGGAAGGATGAATCATTTCCTCTATATCTACCGTAGCATAGAAATTAGCTTTATGTTGATCAAAGGTTATCTACCAAACTATGGAGCAAAATCCCTTCAAGTATATGCTCCACTGAAGTGATCAGTCTCAAAAATATTGGCTTCAATGGCACAATCACAGAAACTGATTTTGTCTCATGAATCAAAATGGTCTAGATGCTATATTTCATTGATCAAGAACAAGGCACCACTTTGCTTCACAAAGACACTTCAAAGATCCAGTCCAACTCCAACAGAAAGTCCAGAAGGGAAGACACACTCTTCAAAGCAACTTAAATATTTTGTGAAGTTGTTTTCTAAAGGGTCTTTCTTTTTAAAAAGCATCATGAGTTAGCAATTGCATCATAAATGCATTCACTACTTTTAATAATACGAGCTTGAATTCTATATAGGTTTAAATTAGTAAATAATATATAGGATTAAATTAGTAAACTCTATATAGGTTTAAATTAGTAAACTCTATATAGGTTTAAATTAGTAACTGTATAAATAAATACTAATTGTTGTTTTCCCTCTATACGTGTCCACATGGTTTCAGAACATACAATATGCATTGTGTATGTCAGCCTTCCCTGTCCTAATGCCCTCCAGATGTATTGGAATTTACAGTTGTCAGAACTGGCCAAACTAGTCAAAAGTTCTTAGTGTTGCTCTTTTAGCACAACTGGAAGGCTAGCTCATGTCACATTTGCTTTCTTGTATGCTTTCTTTTGTGTTCTTCAAATAGTGAAGCCACTATTTTACAGACCTAGTGAAGGGAGAACAAATTATTCCCGTATATTGTTAAGTCACAAATTAATGATCTTACTGTTTAATTCACAAATTGCATCATTCACGATAGTGGTACAAATAACATAATTAAGGTAAAATTAACATAAATCTAAGCATCTTATCTGGATTTCTTCAGATGTCCACGGACTTGCCTATTATCTGCAGAGCCTGGACAGAAAGCTGTGTTGTTGTATGTGAGTTTGCTAAATTGGGGGTATGTTAAATCAGTTTCATTGTACAGTAATTACTAGCTGAAGCTGCATAAATACTTTTTCTTGGATAGTGAATAATATGACCTTGGCAACAAAAATTTGGATCCCATTCGGACTGTGATAATCCAGCTATTTGCATTCAGGACTACATTGGTATGTGACTACATACCACATTTTTTAAAACACTGTTTCAAGTGACCTATATGAATCTTATGCATGGTGCAGAACCAAAACAGCTGACACAGAAAGGTCTGCATTGTTATTTGTCATGATCATGTGAGCAATAGTTGCCTAAATAGATTACTATTTGGACAGGGGTTTTAAAGGAAAACTGTAAAAATATTTTTCTTGTTTGAAAAAAACAAAAAACAAATTCTTCCTCCCATGCTGTGGAAAGGTCTTATTAATTATTCTTACTATTCTTACTATAAGGGGCAAAACAAGGTCCCCTCCAGACCATCTTCAGTCTCAGGCCAAAACTAGTGCCAACTTTTTCCATTTAAAAAAAAATTGTATCAACCACCACTAAGTTGGATTCCTGCTCCTTTAGCAGATTCCCAGCTGATTACTTTTTTGCAGTTGCAAATGTGCAAATGATGTCATAATATAAATGTGACATGGAAGAGTTTATTTTTCTGAGAAACATCATAATTCAATAATATAGTTACTATTAAAATGTAATAATGCTCAAAGTCAAAAGACTAACAAGTATAAAGATATGATAAAACTAGCCATTTATTTGGATTTTATGACTTTATTCTTTCCAAAGGCCTTTACTTTGGCCCTGAATGATTTTGAAGCAAAGCAAGAATGCTCAAATTGTATTATCTTAAACATGGGATTAGAAGCAGAGATGGAAAACTCATAACTATGAACCCCTAGTTATTTGTTTGACATAGAGGTGGTTTTTAAATTATCATTAATAATCATAACAAAATCTGTTAATGAAGTAGGATTGCACAAGTTCCTGAATAGATATTAACCTACAGAGGTTGATCTAAGTGGTCTGATTTCTACCAAGTGGCCTCAGGTTCTTGAAATATTTGTGCGTACAAATTACTTATTGAAAATAATCTGAAAACATTCATATTGATGCCAAAATGATAGAATTATGAGCAGTTCAGCTTATTACAATTTGTTATGGTTCCTATCATATTCAGTACTATGCTTTGGGATTACCCCCTCAAAAAAGTTCCAAGTATACTTTTTGGGAGAAGTCCAAAAAAGAATAAATCT
This sequence comes from Pareas carinatus, assembly GCA_032468095.1. Lineage (NCBI taxonomy): Eukaryota > Metazoa > Chordata > Lepidosauria > Squamata > Pareidae > Pareas > Pareas carinatus. The sequence goes on from JANHFO010002029.1 coordinate 369,843, forward strand.
TAGCAAATTATCATCTTGTGGAATTACTCCCTTACAGGCATAGTGTCTTTCATCTGTATTTACTATCTTGTAAATATGGACTTCAGCATGGGAAGTGTGGAAAAAACAACTACTTACAAATGCCCTATACATAAGACTTACAATTTTGAAAATGCCATTTGGTATGAAGTACAAATAGATGTAATTTTTGTAACATATGGCTTAATTATGTTGATATAACCACTAAGAAAACCTCCAAGTTCAGCTGAGCTATGCCTGAGTTACATTTTCTTCATGTTCCTCTATCCTTGATGCATCTTTGGGCATATTCTGTGAGTGATTTATCCCCGACTTGCTCTTTTATGCATTTACCAGGAAGATTTTGCTTCCTGATTCACCTTTGATGGTTGCCCATCACTCAGTTCTAGCAACAATGTAGGATATTGAATTCTTGTTGATTTGGCAGCTGCATATTCATGATCTGATGCCAGCAGCGTAAGATTGCCTTTTTGAATGATTATTCATAAATTGTCTTCATGAATACGTCATCCTAGACCAAGGGTTGCAAACCTTTTCTATCATCTAGCATCCTCTTCAACAATGCAGTTTCTCTCAAATCAGTTAATGGACTCAGTTACAAGTAATCAAGTATTGCAGAGTCATAGCTAAATTAATCCAGCAGTATCCATGATGTGTGTACAGACTTTTTATAGGAATAGTAGTTGGATTGTGATTGCAGTCAAGCAAATAGTACATCAGTCTATAATGAAATAGGTACATAGAACCATATACTATGTGAAGACTATTTTTTTTCCTTATACTGCTTACATTATGGCAAAAATGTGAAATGAACTCCATGTGGCAGTAGCCAACAAAAGGGGAGGGGGTAGTTTAAGAAGCACTGTGAAAAAGGTTCAGTCATACCTTGGAGCTATATGACAACATACACTAGCTTAATTGAAACCGTGTGAGAGCTTGTGGCTCATTTAAATGAGTACATCCCTGTCCATCTCTCCTCCTCTCTAAGATGCACAGTTCACACAAAAGGGCATAATTTGTCACCTTTGGCTATCTCTTATTTTCTTCTACATGCTAACTATTAAAAATAAAATATTTGTTCTCCCTCCCTTGTTCCACTTTTCATCTTCTGCAAAGAATATGGTGGCAGACGTCACTTGATACCAAGGAGAATATGTGGGATGCTGGCCCCTTTGGAGTTTCATGTTTTCCCTTAGTATTTTTAATAGTTAAGGATGACTCCACATCCCTCTACCAATCCCTTCACGAAAATTGCCCTTGTCCCAAGGGAGCTGCTCTTAGAGTTAAATTACGGTACTCAGAATAAATCACAAGAATAAAAATCAAAGCACATTTCTTCTTCTTCTCCTTCTCCTTCTTCTCCTTCTCCTCCTCCTCCTCCTCCTTCTTCTCCTTCTTCTTCTTCTTTCTCTTCCTTCTCTTCCTTCTCTTCCTCCTCCTGCCAGTCACAATCAAATGATTACTGTCACAAGGGCTCTGATTACCGATTAGTGAGAACTTAGCACACTGGACATAGTATGATTTCATTTCCAAAATAGGCTTGCACGGTAAACCACACTATCTCTGACCTCACGGATTATGTGTGCATTTCAATATGCATACATCTGTATAAGGGAATTTTATCCCTGATCCTTTTTAAGCTACTGCAGTGTTGGGTGTTGAAATAAAAGCAGTTTGCCCTTCTGTTTAGAGGTATTCTGGTCTCTTTTTTTAAACAAACAAGGGGAAAAATGTCTCTCATGCCACCATCACTTTTTATCTGAACACCTTCAGGTGTTTGAGGAAGCAGACTGCAGCCTTGAAGTCTGGGGTCAGAGTGAGCAATCTTTTCCTGACTAATGGCAATAGTGTATACTGTATATTGTATACCTTGGAGAAGCAGAAGAGTTAAAGTAGATAGAATAAGATGCAAAGCAGCATGCAGAGGCAAATCTTTCTGATTCCCCCCCCTTTGTTTTAGAGAAAGTTGGAATATTTGTTTATTCAACATTGCCCCTGACTATAGCATTAGATTGGTACAGGGCTTCATTTTGTGTGTGTGTAGACATATACACCCATGCACAAACATATGTGCAGACATTGGAGCATATTGCCATTGTCCTTCAGCTTCCACATATAGCATAGGTTATTCGTCTGTTGATCTACAGTGTCTTTGTGATATTATTTCTGTTGCCTGGATACCTGGGGTCATGAATCTTATTCTTACCGTTTGCCTCCCTTAAAAGGGAAATTTGATTTAAAGTGATTTAACCATTCATGATTTGGTAACATCCAGACTGCAATATATTTGTATGTGAAACAGTTAGGTGTTTTAAAGACCATGCAGCACTGGTACTTCCTCATGGGTGTGTATCCAATTCAAATAGCTCCATCATTTAAATTAGCCTGAGAAACGTGACACGTGATATTGTTCCATGCTTCCTAGCCATTGGTTTACCAAATTTAATAACCATTATTATTATTACATATATTCCAATGTATTTTCAAATTCTTAAAATATATTTTAATACTTTCAACATTACGTTGCACATCCTGTTCCACAAAGGGTGCCAGTTTATTTCAGAAATTCCAGTAGTTATCCAGATTTACTGATGTGGGTAATAAGAGGATAGTTACAAGCAGCTGTAACATCTTCATTTGCCTGCAAATAGATAGACTACAATGGGCTGCTCATAATTTAAATCAGTCCAACAGATGTTCCAGACTTTACTGCTTACCCATAAAACAGATCAAAATCGTGTTGTCAGATCCTGATGGTATAATTTTTTTACATTTTCTGGAAGACATTGGGTTTAACTGAGGAAAACAGACAAGTTCCTCTGTCAGAAGCCTCCCATTCCTATTTTACTACTTCATCAGATTTGCATCTCTGTCAGATCCTATCTATGTATGTTTAATATCTAAATAAATGAAGGTGGTTTAAATATTCACCATTGTTTTTCTTTGCTGCAAAAACATTCTTAAGAACTTGAAAATCTCTCTATAGGTTGTCCTTATGGGTTGATCTAATCAAGTAAAGCTTCAAGATGTGTATGTGATAAATCAAGTCTTATAGAGAAATGTAGTTTCTAGGAGCATGACTTCTCTGCATAGTCTGTTGAGTTGTAACTGTGAGCATGCATACTTAAGATGTCAAGGAACTTTTACAGGGTCAATGTTCTTCTTAGAACCCCACTGTTTGGCTCCAAATATCCAGGTAGCATTAAATGGCAGGGAAAAAAATGGAGTTTTCTGTATCTCACTGCTACCACCTAGTGTTCCTCTAGTTTTTGCAATCCAGATATCAGAAATCTACTTTCTGGGAATTTTATTAGACTGTTTAGACCAGGAGTCCCCAACCTATGGGCTATGGTCCACTACTGGACCGTGGCCTGTTGGCAACCAGGTCATGTGAGTAGTAGGCTGTCATGCGCATACCAGCACATGCATGCGCACAGCCCCTCTCACTCGAGCACTGTGCATAGGGTACATATCAAAAAAAATAGGTTGGGATTTATCATTAGACTTATGACAAGATAATTTGCACACATTCATCATGTGTTTCAGGCTGTTTAGCAATAACATCTGGACTTTATCCACTTAAATCAGAGTGCTGAAATGAAGTGGGGTTGCAGAGTGATCTTTATATGAAAGGGCTGTGAACACAAAAGACAAATACCTAGTCCCGAAATGTGTTTCTATTCTAAATATATAATTATACTGCACTCTTAGAATTAGCCCGATTGGCAGATAAGTGACCAAGAGGATATAGCAAACAACAGAGAATTATTCAGATGCAGAAATTCCAAATAAACTATAAAAAAGCTAAAAAAGACAGCTTCCAAATAGAAATTGAAACACTAGGGATAATAAAGAAGAATATATAAAACCAGCAGATCAATTTGAACTATACAGCGTTTCAAACTTTATAATTTAGAGCAGTATTCAACCAGGTTGGGGGTTCCAGTATATTATAAGGGAGCCACAAGTGAAAAACATGTAACACAAGGACCACAGCATGTACTGAAGAGGGCACAGAAAAACAACTTGTATTATAAATACAATTGATGTCAGAAAATGCAGCAGTTACAATCCCATGTCTGTACTCAGTAATTGGACATGTATTTGAGGGTGGGGTGGTACAGGAAAATAACAATGTTGTAAAGAGCCACGGGTGGGGGGAAAAAGTTGAGAAACAGAGCCATTTGGCTAGGAGAGCACATGATAACAGTTTACAAAATGATGTAGGCAACATGAGTAAAAGAAACCTATTCCAGTTCTCATAACACTAAAACTCAGAGTTCTCCAGTGAAATTTATTAGCAGTAGATTCAAAATATAGACATAGTATACAGTTCATATATGCAGCAGCACTTATTTATGCCCAGCTAATTAAATTTTGACTACATAACTTCTGTTGCTGTTGTTGTTACAAGCCGTTTTAAAGATAATTTATTATCCAAAGGTAATTTATGGCTTAAAAGTACAATTACAGAAAACTAAAAAAGGTCATTAAAATTATTGACAATTAATTAAACCATAAGCATTCTCTGAATGCAGTATGCAAAAACAATTCATACCTTCACCCCTAGATGGCACTAATAGCTATTGCTATGATTTAGATTAAGGACGCCTTAGTATACTGTGGAATCAGGAAAAGAAAAAGAAAAATGCTTTACAAACCACTGTAGAACAGAGCTTTGGTCAGTAATTTCAAAGATAAAGTAATTTCAGTGCTGCATAATTGAAAGCATAAACTACAATATGCAATAATCATTTAAGGAATAACCCGTTTAAAGCAGAGGTCTCCAACGTTGGTTCCCTTAAGGCTTGTGGACTGCAACT
>JANHFO010002029.1:407392-420193 GCA_032468095.1 Pareas carinatus
CAACAGTGGAGCTAGTGGTATCAATGAGCCTGGAGGCATTGGAGACACTCAGCAGCTTATCTTTTGGGATCTCCTATCAGCAGATTCCCGGTGGTAGCATTTGGTGGTGGTGGATTTACCAAGTTCTCAATGTGACTGCATGTTTTGCAGGCCTGCTTTAGAAGTATGTTGAAACTCTTTCCCCCCTTCCTCATCTCTGATCTTTCGGCCGCTCTACACTCTGCCTCCACCTACCTCTGCCTCTCCCCAAGCTGACCTTCGCTGTCTTCTTCCTTGCAATGCTGAGGCACCCCAAGTCAAAGCAGCTGCTGGCCTTTTGGGAGCAAGAAGACACCTTGGGTCCGTGGGGATAGGGTCCGCAGGGGGCAGGGGGCCCAAAAGGGCAGAGATGGGAGAGTTGATGGCAGTTGAAATGGAGACGAGCATGGTTAGGAGAAGTGTGAACTCCTTGCCTAGCAGCGCCAACTGAGACGACAAGAAGCTACTGTTGCTAAGTGGTATGGTTATGTTTTGCCTAATTCATTCCTAGTTAAGACTGTTAAGCTAGAACTACTTGTATGCATATTTTATGTCATTCCTAAATTGTTTCCATATTTTCTTTTCAAACAATGTTAAGTAATGTATTCTAGTTAAAAGATTTAGTGTACCAGTTAAGCCCCGATTATCTCAATTAATAGGGAAAGGGTGGCTAAAATGTGTTGCTCTAAGAAAATCATATTACAGTTACAAAATGCATCTTTGCTCAAGTTGTTGATATAGAACATGACAGATTCTTTTCCTTCCTTTGTTGCTCATGCACATTTCTTCCAATCGTGTTATGCTGTCCCTTGCCAAATGGGGCAGTTTTTTTTCCAGCTGAGCAAAAATATGCAAGCATTCAAATACATTTTATATTAATGCCAGCCAACAGGGCTCCAGCATCTTGTTCTTTCTACTCCAGATTCGCCAGTATCTTGCTCTTGTTCTTTCCTCTATGTCATGAAAAAAAATAGCTTTCAGAAGCAGGTTGCAAGAAATGTGAATTCTTCAAAGATCATCTATTAGAGTGAAGTCCCACAATCTCTACCTACCTCTTCAGGTTCTGTCAGAAGGCACATGCAATTTGAATACACAGCCACTTTATAAAAAAAGAAAATAAAACATTTAAATATTTTCAACAATTTTATTGTTTTTTGCTAACAAAATAGGTAGATATTAGAGCATGTTTTGTACCTGTAGCTCAGCTTTTCTCAGTTAACTATTTCAGATATATTGTGTGGGTGTGGCAAGGTAGACGTATCTAGAAAGCAGTACACAGCTTCCATGGCTGTTCTGGAGACACATGTAGCAGGAGAATCTGTTCTACACATTTCTTACTCAGTCCACTCAAGCACATTGATTGCTATAACCTTTTCTGAAATGAGTAGTTTTTGCTTTAGCAAAGCAATTTAGATTATTGGAGGCGAACTGTTTGTTTCACTGAAGTGGAACAGGCAGCTTAAAGTGATATATTGATTTAGGACGTATTGCTATTGTAGAAAACTTAGTTCAGTCTTCTCCCTTAACATCTCTAGTATGTGCTGAGATGTTCCAGCATCAGTGACTTTTCTGTGAGCAATCCCATGACACTTCTTGAGGCTACTCACTCTGGAGTCCTTTTAAATATACCCTAAAATTCTTTCAGGTTGGCTGCTTTGTTGACCACAAAAGGATGTCCAGAGAAAATGGTGAAGGTAGACAGTTTGGAAGTATTTCAGTGTCCACTAAGAGATTTCTAGTGTGGAAGAGCTTTCTAGAGTGGCCTAGTTTGTCATTTGATAAGAAGTCATTATTGGAGACACAAAAGATATTGTACTACAAGTAAATAAGATATTTTTCCCTAACAAGTTTATATAACTTTTCCACATATGCCTTGAATGATTGGGTGGTTTTTCTCAGCTGTGGTTTCTTCTTCCAGTGAAATTGGAGTGACCTACTCATAAAATATTGCCAGAATAGTGATTGTTTGAATAAGAATATTCAAGCCTGATAGTGCTTAGGTCTGTTAGATACATGATACTTCGTTATTTTTGAGTTTGGGGTTGGATTTTGTTAAATTATAAACAGAATTGAATGTTTGGAAAGCTATATATGAAAAATGTATATATGAAAATATCGTAAATATTAAACATTGAAAAATATTCAAATGCAATGTGTAAAAATAGGTTGAACAGCATAATAACAGAATGTTGTTTTGCTTTCAAGTATTTGAAGTAGATCTGCATCTGTAGAATGAGATGATTTTCTTCTGCCTTAATTTGAATGTGTATCTAAAATAATTCAAGAACACACTCAGGATATATATATGTGTGTGTGTGTGTTTCTGTGCCCATTTATATACAGACACACATGCATATACACATTAACCAAAAATCTGAAGAAGCAGCAGAAATGGATATTTCTCTTCACCGTATTGCAAATTATCTGGTTAATTATATGAATTGCTGCATGTGTCGGGCCAGCAAATTAATATACTTGTATGAGCATATGATTCTCGACATAAAGAAGTTAAAGTCATTCCAGATCCGATAGTATCTTACTTAAATGCATGTTTTAACTAGTGCAGGAAAGGAATGGGGAACTAAAGAAATTAGGTTACCCACAGAGTATTTCAAAATATTAACAGAAACAAAGCATCAGGAAATTAGAACTGTATGAAAGTTCTTGCAAAGAATAGAAACTTGTTACATTCTGAAAATATGGTTAATATTAATAAATTTTGCTGAACTGTTGATTAATATCATCAACTAGTGCCAAGCTCATTTAAGTAGGGCTTCTAATCTTAACTAGCCAGAAATTGTTGTTAGATTTTTATCCTGCCTGTAATACCTATGGCATATAGCAGTGATGGCGAACCTTTTAGAGACTGAATGCCCAAACTGCAACCCAAAAGCCATTTGTTATCACAAAGTGCCAACACGGCAACACAGCCCCTGCATGGCCATCAGTGAGCACCCCTCCTGTACACCCCATCCCACCTGCGGCCTACACGAGCACGCTGCGAGCCTTCCGGTGGTCTATGATCCCCTCAAACCTAGCTCCTCTCCTCTCTCGCCTTCGCCACAGACTCTGCGCTGCATTTGAGCCGCCCTCGTTTTATCATCTGACAGCTTTTTGGCCCCATGAACGGTATTGGAAATACGTTGTTGGAGTATAGCAAAGTTTGCATCTTATCCTTCAAGAGCAATTGTCACAATAACATCATAGCTTTACCTACATAAAGCTTTACCTACACTTCTGTTTTGCCTTTGAGGAGGTATCTGGTAATAAAACAAAACACATTTATAAATGTAGAGGTGATTCTTCCTTTGTACTTGGGATATGTTTGGTTATATGTTTAATTAGCTTATACAAACAAAAATATGTATAAATAACAATTATGCACATACAGAATTTAAACGTTCCATACTGGTTTCTGCAGTCTTTAGTCAGTAAACATCTGTTGTTATGTTGCTTTCATGGTGTTTCTTTCGAATAAACAACCTATTTGGTCTGTACAATAATCCATATGTAAGCAAAACTGAGTACTTATTTCAAAATAAGCATTGTAATAAGTTATCCACTGTTTACCATTCCTAATATTAGGCTTGCTGATAATGCGGTAAACTCAAAATATTACAGAATTGCAGCAGAACTAGCAATGCGTGTACAAATTCTTAAAAATTTGGTCCCTTCCTCCAAAGAGCAGAGAAATAGCTTTTCTACCTGTATAAGTTTGTTCTTTTATTGGCAGCCAGTAAAAAGGGCTAACCTCTGTTATTTTGTATATGATATCATCTTGACCTAGTAAGACTAGTTGCAATCGCCTTTAATCCAAAGCAAGTGCATTAAGGCAAATTCCTTCCTAAGATGGTGAAGGCTTTGCCAAGATACAGTGGTTATATTAATATGTTCAAAGACAAGGAGTAACACCTGCATCTCTTGGTATGTTCTACCAATCTTGCAGGCAACAGTAGATGGATGAAAGAATGAAGGAACTACCACTCGAGAAGCATAGCATTTGAATCTTGCATTGGTCCCTCAGGGCTTTTAATGTTACAGCCACAGTTTCTAGATTAGTGACTGACATCCATTTATTTTCAGATGTATAGCCTGCCAGTTCCATAACTCAGCGATTTTGACAAAACAAAATAACTGAACCTTTTTAAAAAAAAATATTTTAGAACACTGGTTACCAGCTGGGACACTCTTAAGATATTTGTATCTGTGGATACAGATTTCCCAGAAAAATGGATATTGCTTACAATTCTGGAAACTGAAATATCAAATATCTGGAAAACAGTTGAGAAGGTTTGTTCCAAAACAAACACAGTTTTGTTATTGTTTATTTAGCACAATATTATGTAACAAGTTGAATATTTCAGAATTTAAAGTTTTGAATTCTGAAGTTTTGAAGCAAACAAGAAGAATCAGTATGGCTTCAGTTCTCTATATCTGTCAGAACAAATCATCTTCCAGGACAGTGCTCAAAGTGCTGAATTTACCAATGCTGGAGATTTTGCTGATGTTACTGCAATACATTAGAAGATAACAAAGCAGAGACATTTATTTATTTGTTAGATTTATGTTCTGTTTGACCTTCAGGAGCTTGAGGTAGTATCAATAGCATTCCATCCTCCCATCTTTTCCAAACAAAACCATTTGGATTGGTTGATCTGAGTGAATTATGTTACTGACCAGAAGTCATTACAGAAGTAATCTTCTTTGGCTGAGGATGAACTAGAACATGTATGTCATGACCTGTTGATGAATCAGATTTTGAATTGGAGAACCGGGGTCTTCACAAGTTCTGAACTTGAACTCTTAGGAACCAGTTGGCTCTCTAGAATCTAGCAGAGGAACCTTACCTACCACCGTAGCATTCATATATAAGAAAAGATCAAGTGAGTAGAGCAGAGGCATTTAGTGAGGCTTCTCAAAAGAAAGAGGCATGACTCAGGAAAAATAGACATCCCTGTGTCCCGGTTATAGCTGCTATAAAGAATTATGATCCAAGTTCAGACCTCCTGTGCTTGTAATTGCTAGTACAGGACTGTAGGTTTCCCTTGGTCATTATTCCATATTGGCTCTTGTCTCTAGATGGATGTCAGATTGGTAAAAACAGCACTATGGCTGTTTTGGTACAGTAGTAGATGTCTTTCTCTTTGGATAGTTGGCAAACCAAGTGTTGCTGCTCTTCTCTTGTCCTTTCCAGTGTAGGTTCATTGTTAAGTTTTTAAAGTTATATTTTATATTTCCAAGGAAATAACTATACCAAATTGTAAGTTGGAAAAAAATAGAGATGAAGATGACTCCTTTTAGGTCTATGTTTATGTCCCTGTTTCTCCCTTTTAAATTCCTCCCTAAGTAAAACGCAACTTTGCAGCTCTTTGAGCGGGATGGGCGGAGAAGAAACCTGCGCGTTGAATCAAGCCGAGTAAAGGGGGGCGTCGGGGCTTTGAGACTTGCAAGGTTCTGTCCCTGCAACCTTTAGAATAAAGTTTGGGTCTGTGCTTGGGAACTGCACTCCATTATGTTTTTAAAGTGTTGCGTTTTGTTGTACTTGTCTTGTAAATGTTTTTATATGGCTGTACGCCGCCCTGAGTCCCTTCGGGGAGAAGGGCGGTATAAAAATCTAATAAAATCTAAAAATCTAAAAAATCTAAATATTGTTTCAAGAAGACAAGAAAGTAGGATAGAAAAATCACCAACATCCATGTAAAACAGAATTAAGCTCGGGGCTTCCAGTTGCCAAGTAGTCTAATACGGATTTTTTTCCCCAGAGAATATTTTTGGAATATTGGGATTATTATGTACTAGGACAGGGGTCCCCAACCTTTTTGGGTTGATGGCCCACACAGAGGGGGAAAGGGATGTGTGTGTGTGTTTGTGCGCTTGTCAATTACACATATGTGCAAATGCAGTGGCACAATTATGTGGCGTTCACGGGAGTGGGCCACAGTCGTGCAACGCTCACAGGAATGGGACTATGCATGCGAGTGACAGCCCACCAATCTCGTGGCCTGGTTGCTGCTAGACCACGGTCCGGTAGTGGGCCATGGCCCACAGGATGGGGACCCCTGTACTAGGAGATATGGGTTTCATGTGATGATATGATCTGAACTATTGTGAACATATGCAATTTGCAATTAATTGAAAATGAGTGTAGAGCTAATATATATTTGATGGTTTAAGTACCTTTTTTTCAAAATGCTATTTTACTCTTCTTTTTCTTTGGAACAGCTCTGTCATCCAGTGCATCTTTCCAAGAAAACCAAGAGAAAAGATGGTTTGCACAAATAAGCTTAAGTGGCCAGAGTTACTTTGAATGAATTCTGAACAGAAAAACAACAATGTAAGTTATTTTTATTGTTAAAATTACAATTCTATAAGCATATGTCCAAAGGAGAGAATTTTGATTGGTTTTTCTCAGCGTTTTTAAAGATTTTTTTTATTTCACTTTTATTATTTTTGTAAGAAACTCAAAGTGGCAAACATGCTTCATACTCTTTCCTCCTCCTATTTTCCACACAACAATCCTGGGAAGTGAGTTAGGCTGAGAGTGAGTGACTAACCCAGCTGGCTTGCATGCCTAAGACAGAACTAAAACTCACATTTCCCTGGTTTCTAGCCTAGTGCCTTAACCACTAGACTACATTGTATTTCATAATGGGGTGAAAATAGGAATAATTCTTCTCATATCATATTTCAATGTACTGTAGACTGCATTTTTATCCATCTACCGAGGTGGATAAAAGAACCTGGAATAGGCAGATTTTGTTGATGGATGGTACATGATGTAAACTCTTTGACTTAAAGCTGCCATTTGTAATTGACTGCTGAGGATTTTGTTAATGCCAAGCTCAAGTGGTGCACAGATGTTTTGGGATTTTACCCAAGATGCCTATTCCTATTGGTACTATTGCCACAGTCATTCTACTTCTTTTCGCATGTCTTTGTATTTTGTGATTTTTCTCCAGTTCTTTCTGTGCTGCTATCTGTAGGAGTGCCATGTCCACTATCCAAACATTTTGTCTTCCTGCTCAACAATGCTTAAGTCTGGGGTTGTGTGGCAGGTGCTTGTCTGATTGAATTACAAAGCCCCGGAGCACTTTAGTTTCTTCATTTTCTATTACTTTGTCTACAGTATTTTCTGATCCCACCAGTTCTTGCTTGCAAGTAAATGCTATTTTTTTGCAGACGTTCCAATGAACTCCATTTACTACTTGTCATGCCATTGTTTGTAGTCAATATGTGCAGCCTTCTTGCAGAAACTCACTAGATGGTCCACTGTTTCTTCAGCTTATTTGCAGAGGTGACATTTGTTGTCTTCTCAGTTCTGGCCTTGTACACATTTGTTCTTTAGGCTTGATGTTGTGCATCCGTAATTAGTCTCTCTTGTTTATTTAACGTTCCTGCTCTTGATCTTTGCCAGACCTTATTGTTATCTGCTTTAGTTTGTTGGTGTGTGTATGTATATTGGTTATGTAATAACCATTGCCATGTCTCTTTTCTATTTTTCTTTTGGTCTTTTTTGGTGTCCCTTGTCAGTATTCACAGTATACTAACTTTAATGCATCTTCTCTGTCCATCAGATATTCTTCCAATGCCCTTTTTTCTTCTGGTGTATTTCAACATTCCCCAGTCATTTATCTTCCATGGTAAGCAAAGTCCTTCAGTGTTGCTCCATAGATGAAGGGCATGATTCATTCTCATTATTTTTCTGGTTTTTCTATCCAGAGTTTCTAATTCTTCTTGAGTCCAGTCCACTATTCCAGCTGTTGACTGGAATTGCATTGATGGTGTTTCCTGCACTGAGTTTGTATTTTAAAATCTACACTCTCATGATGCATTCACTACTAACCTTGACTTCAGTGTGCTTTATGTTTTAAATTTGAAGGATGCCTGAATATTTATAATGATCTTCCTCATCCAGGTTCTTGATATTATTTCCATAGTGCATCTTGATTCCTACAATCTTCACTATTTTCCCCTATTGATGATAAGGTTGGCGCATCTGTACAGCCCAAACTCCATCGCAATATCTTAGTTGTATAGACAGATACTAGTGAGCAGCAATTCTATTTCAGATGGTGTTTCTCCGTACAGCTTTAGATCATCCATGCAAAGGAGGTATAATAGCCTGGTTGGTGATTTTGATGCTTGATAGCCATGGACTGACTTTTCAGTATTATTGACAAGGAATAACACACAACCCCAGACTTAAGCATTGTTGACAATAACAAACAGTAGTCATGATAGTGAGTCTCCTTGGAAGATTCCTCTCTTGATATTATCCTCTCCAGTTTATCATCATTGACCAGCAGCTTTGTCTTTTTTTGTGCCATTGGTCTTTGCACAAAGCTTCTGATGTTTCTACTGACTTCTGTTATTTTTAGGGACTTGATTATCCAATCATATGGCAAGGAGTCAAATGCCTTTTTGTAATCAATCCAAACTGCATTTAAGTTGGCCTTCTCTTCCAATTACAATGAGGGTATTCAGTAACTGCATTCTAGCAAGTACTGTCGGGTATATTTTTCCTGACTATGAAAGCAACACCACTTTGTCTTAGTTTTTCATGTCCTAATAGTAAATAGTATGCTCTTCTGAAAGTACACAATTCCAGTCCATTTCAATTCACTAATCCCTGAAATGCCAAAGTTTAACCAGTTTGTTTCATCTTTCACTGTGTTGAGCTTTTCTATGTTCATGCTTCTTATGTTCCATGTGTCCATTGTAATTTTTATCTTTGAGACTTCAGATTTTCTTTTCCTGTGTGGTAAGATCAACAACCAGATGCCATGAAAGTTTTAATCTAGCCACATCATAAACATCATTAGAACTCCAAATCATCCTAACTCTTCTTCTATGTATGCTGAGTGCCATCCAGCCTAAGGACCTATCATCATTAATACTTAATCACATTATGTTATCTATCCGATATGCGTTGTTGTTGTTTCTCGATTATATCTGCTTGGTTTAGTTGAGCAAGTATGATGACCTTCATGCCTTAGCTATGGCTTACGTATCTTGACATACACAATCAGTAATCTCTGCTCATTCCTCCTAGGAAGACCATCCCCACCACAATGACTGGGGCAGGGTAATTGGGCAGTGCATATTTACTATTATTAATCTGAGTTAATAAGCATTAGTATATTATAGCGGAGAGTTCCCCAACCTTTCCGGCTTTGCAGACCAGCAAGGGAGGGAGAGGGGATGATTCTGTGCGAGCAGTGGGCAAGCACATGTGCACAACTCCATTTGTGCAAGCGCCGGGCACGTGTGCCCAGTGCTTGCACAAATGGAGAGCATTTACTGCTTGTGCAAGTGGAGATGTGCGCATGTGCATGCGCTCGCCCACCGCTTCCACAGCCCGGTTCCAAATGGCTCATAGTCCGATAGGGAGCCAGGGGTTGGGGACCCCGTCATAGCTCTTTCCCCAAATCTAGTAAAAACAAAGAGATGAATTGACTTTTCCATGGTAAGACCTCCTATTGAATTAGAAAGAAGTGTAGCTGCATGAAGCAGATGTTTTGATTGGAACAGAAGTGGAAAGAGTGGTTAATTCTTTTTTTTTTGAGTGAATTGTTTCAATGTTAGTGACAATATATTCCTATCAAAACTGTTTCCCCGCTCATGACAGTTTTCATCAAATAAAGAATCATTGTTAAACTGTACATGGCCACTATCTAATTACACTCAGTAGGTGGATTTAAACCCTTATTTGAATTTGCTTTGTTTGCCAGTTTTATTTACATAAAAATTAGATGCAGTATACAAAAATTCAGCACTTCAACAATAGACCAATTGTCATCATCAGCCACGAACTCTGATTTTTACGTGATAGAAACAGCCACAAATATTTCATTCATTATTAATATCCAAGTCATGTGTTTTAGTTACTATATGTTGATGGCTTTCACCCTCTGAATAGCTTTATTCTTTGAAGACTAGCAAAACAGTTTCCCAATCCAATCTACGCCACAGTGATTTTTATAAATAATTTTAAGCAAAGTTCTGCAGTAGAGAAAAGTAGCATTGTTTTTTTTTTTCATGGGCCTGTGGATTTCTTGACAAATGCTGTTTTAAATGACATTCCTCAATGTGAGATTTCAAAAATAGAAAAAAGAATTATAGCCGTGTGAAAAGTGCATATTATATTACATTTGCCATTGACACATATAGATCTAGAAGGCAAACTGGCATCTTACCTTTCTTTGCCAATACACACTGGAATACATTCTTAAAACCAGCATTTATCAAATTTATATAGTCACCTATGTCACTGAAGGCAACTTTGGGTAGCACAGAAGAAATGGATTCCAATCATTGATGAAAAATAGCTTTATTTTTATGCAAATGTTATATATAATATTAAAATGTGGTAAGATTTTGTGGAATATTTATATCTTTATATTTACACTGACTTACTTCATTTGTCTTGGTAGCTGGACTCCTTGTGTATAGTGACTGCATATGGACATAACACTAAGCTAGTGGCAATGCCTGGCTGACTTTATCAAGATTTAAAAGGTAAGCAGGGCCGTGGTTTGTGTTTGAATGGGGGATGTCCAGGGAATACCAGCAGTATAGACTAAGCTAGAAAGTCAAAAAGCTTCTCATAAAAGACAGTGGTAGACCACTTCTATACATTTCTGTGATGTCACCAGGAGCTGACCTTGGCTCAAAAGGAGACCTTAGTGCAGCCTCTTCTAGCATATCTAAAGGACACTAGATTGAGAAAAGTGCTTGTCTTCTGTGAATGAAGCTTGAATCCTTTCTCCTGTCTCTTCTTATAATAAGCCACGAGGAAGAGAATAAAAGAATAGTTTTCCTTTAGAACTAAATACGTATAATTCTATCTATGACAAATGGTGATTTAACTAAATTTAGTTTAAGGAGCTAATTTCATTTTTTAAAGATTAATTTAAACACACAAATAAAGTCAAAACACACACAAACAAAACAATCATACAAACAAAATAAGTGCTTCAAGAATTTCGATCAGCATCAACCACTTGGGTATAAATTTTACATTTTCACACATCTTCAACAATATCTATTTTATCTTACTAATACATTTTCAAATCTACTTCTTCCACTTCCAGTCTAACCATCTGTAGAAATTATTCCATGTTTTGAAGTGTACTGATTCTTCTTTATTCTTCAATGTCAAGGTTAATCTGTTCATCTCCGCACACTCTAAAATTTTCTTAGTTATCTCTTTATCTTGTATAATGTTTTCATTTTTCCAGTTTTGTGCAAAGACAATCCTGGCTACTGTCAGGATGTGTATTATCAAATATGTATATTGTTTATTAAAATGTTCTGGTAAAATATCCAGCAAAAACAATTCGGGCTTAAGATTTATCTGTGTATTTGTCATATCTTGTAGCCATGTATGTATTTTTTTCCAATATTTTTCAGCATGTACACGTCCACCACATATGGTAGTACGTGCTGCATTGTCTTTACACTTCCAACATCCATCTGACACTTCCATCTATAAAATATCTTATACAGATTCTCTTTATATGCTGTGGCTTTAGGCATCCTTAAATTTCTCTCCCATAATTTCTGCCATCTATCAATATCTATAGGATACCCGAATTTTTTTGCCCATGTTATCATAGTCTCTTTAAATTGCTCATCTTCCATTATTCTATCTAGCAAAAAACTATATATTTTCTTCATCAATTTTTCATCATTAGTTAACAGTAACTCATCAAATTCTTTCGGGCCACTTTCGAACCCTTCCATTTTTAGATCTTTATTATATCTAGTCTTTAATTGTAAATATGACCACCATGTGAGATTCATATCCTGATTTTCCAGTGCTTGTCTAGATTTCAGGTTTCTCTCCAGGAGCCCATTTCAGTTGCTTGCTTAAATTAGTAATTTCATGGAAGTAGCTTGTTTGAGCCTCTGTAAAACTACCTGCAGCTTGGACAGTTAAAAATGGAAGTCAGTGATTGCAGAGAGCTATCTATATTGGAAGAGAGTGAGTGAATCCCAGAGTACTTGAAAAATTTAGAATTGGAAAATACTGTAGTTCTCAAGCATCAGTCCTATTTGTAGTTCTGAATTGCAGGGATTCATTTTATTTTAAAAGATGTCTAGAATTTCTTGTAAAATAAATACTTACATGTAAGTATTGCAAGCAGTGTTCCTGGCTCAGAGATCTTATCTTTTCATTCAAAGTAGATAGTTGAGGGGAATGGAGGTGGTAGTGCTGCAGCATCCCTGTGGTTCCTGTGTCAATTGTAAGGACAAACAATTGTAGGGCACTGCATTGTCTGTAACATTGAAATGGGGTCATAAGTAGCTTTTGAGGGGTCTCTCATAACTTCACATGGTCTCTAAGCAACTGTTTGAAAGTCAAAGACTACATGTTATTGAAACCACAAACTTGTGCTGTTTTCTAGCTCCAGAAAAATTTTAGGTGGAAATTAACCAAATGTCTACTTCAAATCAAAACATACTTCATTAGTGATATATGTTTCTTTCACATTACCAATCCCTGGAAAATAGAGATTGTTGGAGATACTACCCATTTTAGATTTGTAGACTTCCTCCTGATTCACACATATATTGGGACATGATATTGTTGCATGGAAGAAAACTCACATTTGATTTTCATATTACATAGTTTTTTTGGAGAAACTGCTATGACTCTAGGGATCTGGTCATGGCTTGATATGTAAAACATCTTACATTCTGACATTTTTTTTTTTTTATAATAAAATTTTTTATTGGTCAACAATAAACAAAATTATAGCTTACAATATGTTGAATTTC
>JANHFO010002029.1:459760-482286 GCA_032468095.1 Pareas carinatus
CGTGTGTGATTATGTGCTCAGAAGTCAGTTACTGATTTACCATCATTCTGGAAACAGAACAGAAAAAACCTGATTTTACAAATAAGCGCTGTAATTCTTACAATCTCTCAGGAAGTGTTCAATCAGAGTGGGGGGAAAGGATTAAAATAAAGCGGTTTACAGAGTCAGACCGTTGCCCACAACAGTCTGTGTCCTCATTTTATTGACCGTGAAAGGGTGGGTGGCTGTGTCAACTTTGAGCTGGTGAGGATTGAAAGGGGGGGGGGCAGGCAGCAGAATTAGCCTGCAGTACTGCATTCTAACCACTGCGCCATTGAGGCTCTTACTTGCTTCCAAATAAGAATTTTCATTTTTTTTAAAAAAATCTCACTAAGTGTACTTTGCCTTCAGTTCCAGTTTCTGTAGAGTAGAGGTGGGTAACATAGCATTTATATTCATCATACTGTGGACCTTAAAGAAGAACTTTAAAATACACAGTATGTATTTATTGAAACATTCTTGAAATTGCTCAGAATTTGAACAATTTACACAAGATCTTGCGTTGGAAGTCTGCCTGATTTTGAAAATCTGAAATGATAATTTCTGCTGAAATCTTAGGAGAGAAGGTTGCCAGCCCCTGCAGAATAAAATGTGATTAAAATATATTGGGGAAAAATATGCCAAGAATCTTATCTAGAAATCTATAAGAAGTACTCCACTCAAACAAATAAAATCCCAAACCTATACTTATTAGGACCAACCAAAACCTTACTAAAGGGTACATGAATTAGTTTTCTAGAACTTTTCATCAGCCTAGGCCAGGGGTGGACAACCTTGGCTCTTGTGAACTTTCAACTCCCAGAATTCCTGAGTAAGCCATGCTGGCTCGGGAATTCTGGAAGCCGACCCCTGGCCTAGGTGAAAAATGGATTGACAAGAAACAGAAAACCTAAAAATATGGGTCAGAGATTTTATTAGGAGCTGCAAAGGATCAGACCCCTGTGTAAATGTATTTTTCTAGAAACCTCATGCATTCTTTCTTTTTAAAAAAATTGCATTTGGCTAACATTCAGTTGTAGTAGTTAGTTTGAAACAAATAAGTGAAACAGCACCATCTGTTGTTAGAGTACTAGAAATTCAGAACAATGCTTTCCTCTTTTTTTCTTTTTTTATTGAATACTGATCTTAGGTAACATACTGATTTAATCGCTTTAAACATGTATTCTCTCTTTGTACAAGATAAAATGGAATAAAACTAATTTAAATAAAGAAAGATATTCTGACTTAATTATAAACTCATATTTTTCCAGACTGTTGCCTTATGGCTGCTTAGCAACTGGAGATTATTCTGGTTTAATTGAGGTGGTTTCCGCTTCTGAAACAATTGCAGACATTCAACTCAACAGCAGTAATGTTGCTGCAGCTGCTGCATTCAACAAAGATGCTCTCTTAAATTGGCTTAAAGAATACAATAGTGGGTATGTAGAAAATTCTTAATTACTTTACTCATGTATTTTAGCAACCTTTCAGCTTTCTGTTCAGATTAGGAAGTTTTGAGAAATATGTGTGTTTGTGTGTGTCTGTGTGTGTGTCTTTGTGGGGCGGGGGTAGAGAGAATAAATTGATTGCAATTTCTAGTGTAAAACAATTCTAGCAGATGTTACCACGTACAAAGCCAATTCAGTATACTACAGTATATAATAAAAATTACTAAATATCTACTGATATTTAATTTAAAAAATAGGCTGGAAGGAAAAGTTCATACTGTTATAAATCACATTCCAGAATTATTAGACTTTACAACATAGCTGCTAAATATGAAAGAAAAAATCCAACTTGATTATTGGATTTCCAACAGTTTTTAGTGAAAGAATTTGCTACAACCATACAATTTTTAACATTTTCACCAAATTGTTAGCAATTTTAATATTACCATTTTTTTATTGTGTTCCTTTCAATTGCATTCTTTGATATACAGGTAACCCTTGCTTAATGTCCGTTTATTCATTGACCATTTAAAGTTACCACAGGACTGAATGAAGGGACTTACAACTGTTCTTCAAAGGTCTGGCTATGACAACTCTCAGTTACATGAACAAAATTTGGGTCCACCGGCATTTATGACCACCTTTTGATTGCCTACCTACCCAACTGTTCCCACTATCTGGCCTTCCCTACCATCGCATCATGCACCACTACTGCACCACCCAGAACCATCTTTCGCAGCTGGAACCTTCCCTCATGTGTTCAGTGAGGGTTTCATGATAGAATGGCAGGATACAAAAGACAGCCCCTGCTGTATCAACACATGCTATTTTTTTATGTATGAACTTCATTGCAGCATTCTACAATGTTCTTGCAAAAACGCAGATCTGCAGGCATTTCAGATGATGCAAGTTTTAGGGCGCAAAAACGCACATGTTTTCTTGCTAGTAGCTTACATTGTCTTGTAGAGCCCATACATCGTGTCAAATAACAATAAAGAAAATGGACCTTAAATAACTTCAGTGATAGTTGCAATGAAGATTCAGCTCATGCGGAAATGGCTACAGTATGTCATAAATTAGTGGGAAGTAATTTCAAATGTTCCTTCTGCATTTGCCATTCCATTTTGGAAGATGTTTTCTTGATAATGTGCTTGGAATGATTTTGGTAGAAAGACTAACGGAGACTCAGCTCTGCAATTTAAGCAGCTCTTAAAAATATATAGCATAAAATTACAACTATCTGGTTCAAGTCTATTTATAAAAACCATTGTCTTTCTAATTCAGAGAAGATTTGGATCGAGCCATTGAGGCCTTCACTTTGTCTTGTGCTGGCTACTGTGTAGCTACTTATGTCCTGGGCATTGGAGACAGACACAGTGACAATATCATGGTCAGGAAGAATGGACAGGTAAGAGTCAAGATAATAATGGGGAAGTGATTGTTTGGAATTTCCAATAGAGACATTCACTCCCAGCTCAGAAAGGTCTAGGACATTTAGACACATATCCTTAGCCACGCCCACTTCACCCCCAGCCACTCACCTCAGCTGATTTACAGCCAGCTTATCTCTTCCACTGCTCCTCCCCCAGCTATTCTCACTGGCAATGGGTCCCAGTCTCGGCCCCCCACCCTTTATCCCTGCCCATTCGCCCAAGCACCGTTTGACCCAGGTGTTTTGCTGCACTGGACAACCAGCCCCCAGCCAATTGAGTGGCAGGCAGAAGCAACAGTGCTGCGAGGGCAGTGCACAATTGGCAGTTGGCAGGACAATCGCAGTGGCTGCTGGGTCTTGCCTCACACACTGCCAACCCTACAGCCACTGTGATCACCCTGCCAACCACCAATTGTGCCCTGCTCCCACAGCACCATTGCTTTTGCCTGCCACCCGATTGGCTGGGGGGGGTATTTGTCCTGTGCAACAAAATGTCCGTGTGAAATGGTGCCTGGGAGAACAGGCAGGGATGAAGGGTGAGGGACCGAGGGCCAGGGGCCCATTGGCAGTGGAGAATAGCTGGGAGAGGACCAGTGGAGGAGGAAAGCTGGCTGTAACTCAGCTGAGGCGGTGGCTGGGAGTGAAGTGAGCACTGCCCAAAGTCTGTGCCTAAAGGTCCCACTCTGGCTCAGAATGATGAGTGCGATGCCTCTCGTTGCAATGTGGCTTTCCAGCATGTAATGGTCCTAATAGTGATTTTGTTGGGGAAAAGTTTTTTCATAGCATATTGTTACTTTCATCATTCCCATAACATGTGTATCGTTCTAAAAATATTAAAACACATGTGACATTTTCTAACAACAAACCATAACTTTAAAAAATGTTATAAACAGACTTTTGAGTTTGCTCATACTTTTAAAAAAATAGAACTTTTTTGCTTTGAACATTTTCTTTGAAAAGTGACAATAGCTTGAATATGTGTGAAGTATTGTTATTGACTTAATAAAAGAGTCATTATAGTGGAGTGAGCCCTCTCCTTTTCTCCTCAGGCCTTTTTTCTCCTCTTGCCTTTCTTCTTGCACTACATGTCATTCACAAATATCCCTAATTGTCTTCCTGATGCAGCAATTTTCTCTCTCTGAGGAAGCTGCTAGAAACCTGTTTTGATTTTCCCCATCCTACTTGGCAAATATTAAATTCTTTAGTTCAAGAAGCATGGTATTAACTCCTAATTGTTAATGGCATTATCTTTCTTCAGGCAGCTATAAAGTAGCAAGCAAACCTTTGCCAAACATATATCTGAGAATACCTGCCTAAATTTAAATCCTTTCCTGGGTGAATTCTTCTAACCTAATATATGCACATTAAGAACTGAAGATTAAATATCTCACTAGCCCCGAAGCTCGCCTTGTTCCCAATTTTCTATTTTCTTTCCACCAATTGACCCAACAGCCACTGCATTTCCTCTATCAGATCTTCCTCTCCCTGCCAAGGAGAAGGAATGTAATCATTTAGGCAGTTTAATTGAAGAGATGCAAATTATTAGTTGAAAGCTTGCAATTATTCATCATCATTGAAGAGATGCAGCTGTATTTCATTGCAGAAGAATTTAAAAATAAGATGATATGTTTTGTTATGAATAGTATGAATATTTTCCCAGAAATAATGACTTATTCTGTTTTCCAGCTGTTTCATATAGATTTTGGTCATATTCTTGGAAACTTCAAATCCAAATTTGGAATTAAAAGAGAACGAGTCCCTTTCATTCTTACATATGATTTTATTCATGTCATCCAGGAGGGAAAAACTGGAAACACTGAAAAATTTGGCCAGTAAGTACTAAACATGTTAGTCTAATTTCATTCTGGTTTAGCCTTAGATCCCTATGTGACAGAACCAAATTGATGCTATACTAAAGTTTAAATGATCTGGCCAGCAGGTGGGAGACCGGAAATTAAGCAGGATTAGACCTGATTATAGTGTATAGCAGTGATGGCTAACCTTTTAGGGACTGAGTCCCCCAAACAAGTCGCAGCTAATGAGTCACAACTTGTGATGTCATCTTCCGGCATTGCTACTCTCTTTCTGAGCATCTGCATATCCCTGTGCCATCATCATCTGACGCCGCTACTCTGTCCTGAGCATACATATGGCCCCGTGATGTCATCGCCTGGTGTCGCTACTCCTTTTTGAGGATGCTCAGTTGTGGGACGATGCTGGGGTGATTTGGCTGGCATGCCTACAGAAAGGGCTCTGCATGCCCGCTGTGCCATAGGTTAGCCATCACTGGTACATAGGAAAACTCCATACTGTAGGATATAATCGTATTTCTCATTCTGAGGAACCTTGATGATTTACTCACTTGTCCCATGTCTGTATGAATATTTGTCACTCTAATTTGAATTATAATACACAGTTTCATTCTGTCAAACAACTAGAATGATCATGCTCTTATGTTGCTAAGTAGAAAGTAAAGCAAACTATTTGCAGATAAGTACCTTTCAGAATAAATAACCTATACGTCTTTTTTCAAAGAGTTGCAAGATAAGAACCAGTGATGGTCTAAAAATCAACTATCAGTGATGAATCTATTTTGTTCATACATGTCTTAAACTAGACCAGGCCTCCTGTACAGTCTTATTTATTTTTATTGTGCTGATTTACAGTGTCTGTTTTTTGTTGGTAATGCTAAGGTTCCGCCAATGCTGTGAAGAAGCATATTTGATTCTGCGAAGACATGGCAACCTATTTATCACTCTATTTGCACTGATGTTAACAGCTGGGCTTCCAGAGCTAACCTCTGTTAAAGACATCCAATATCTAAAGGTACATCTCTAATAATGCAATGACACTGGGAAAACATGTTCAACTTCTTGCTTGTTAATTAAGCTCACTTGTTAATTTTCAGTCAGATCTCATGTTCTTCAAAAAAAGCCTGGATATAAATTAAATAAATAATTGACAGTTTAGTCAGATAGCATTATATATATTTTTCTAAATTCTGTCAAAGCTTTTTCAGAGTAATTATCTAATCTGATATATTTTATACTGATTCTCATACAAGGTGAACTTCTGCATCTACATAAACACAGTATTAACTCCAACTAGTAGCATCTTTCTAAAATCTTAGGTAAAGACCTTCAACAGCTCTGCCACAGTATCCGCCTCAACTCCAATCTAACCCAAGATACTGTATTGTTGGAAGGCTGCTTCCATCATGCATTTTCATTGATTATTATGACTAGATCAGATAAGAGTTTTGAGTTCAGCAGTATTTGGAAGACATCATGTTGCCCATTCTTTCTCTATAAAAATTATTTAACTTAATTCTTGGACAATATGTGTGATAATATAGATATATGCACTTTTCTAATAGCTTCCACTGAACAAATACACAAATATACATATTATAATTTTGCTTATTTTTTCCATCTGAACCCTGAATAATTCTTTAATAAACAGTGCAAAAATAATCAACTTTCATCTCCTCATATATAGAATGGTGAAGTCAATATGTTTTCTAGCTTAAATGACATGCTTTAGAAAAGACTATATCTGGAGCCTTTCAGATTCTTTTTTATAGAACTGATTCTTTCACGAAGGACTATTTTATTGTTTTTAATTTTGGTTTATAAATAAATATGCAGTTGATGTTTCCTCAGAGCAGCATCTTCAAGCTTTCAACATTATCTTGGTATTATGTAAAAATTATTATGTGATAACTTTTAGTTATTATTTTTTTTGCACCATAAAGTTTCTGGCCATTTGTCTCTGAATCCTGTATTCTGCTTAATGTTCCGTTGTGAATTGCCAAAACAATTGTTTGATTTATGGGGTAAAGTGGACAAGCCCCTTCATATAATTTTTGATAAAGGAAGGGTAAGATCATAAAATTGTAAATTTCAAGTGGTGGATTTTTTTCAAGTACATTAACTTCCTACCAATCCATTTATAATTCAAGTACAAGCTAATCAAATGCCTCGTTCCTAGATATGACCCTAGGAAGAAACTTTTGAATTAGTAATATTAGAGATTACTTTGTAAATTAATAACTTTTGATTGTAAGAGAATCAAAATCCCAATATAATTCCTGAGCTGCTAATCTGGTATGAATATCATCATAGCTTTCTATTGAATTGTTTGTTGTAAAATAAATTCCTTTAATATAAAGTAAAAAAAACCAAACCCCCTATCTCATATTCTTGTTGAGTTCTGCAAAACCATAGGAATTAACTGCAGAACAACAGATTTGGTCGACAGCCTGCAAAATAATCTGAAAATATAGAGCACAGAAGACAAATAACCATGCTTTTGTTACTGTTCTTAGGACTCTCTTGCCTTAGGAAAGAGTGATGAGGAGGCATTAAAACAGTTTAAGCAGAAATTCGATGAAGCACTCAGAGAAAGTTGGACTACAAAAGTGAACTGGATGGCACACACGGTTCGGAAGGATTATAGATCCTAAATGGGTAGATGAATTTGCACTAACTTTAGAAGTTATCCTGACAATAAAGCATTAAAGGAGGAAGGAGAAAACAGACTATTTAAAAGGACACTCAAGAAGATTGCCTAAAGATTCCTGATGGTTTTGCACTCTGCTTTGGGAATGCTTCAACAAGATTTTGCAGAATCAGTAATCGCTTCTGCTTACTTTGCACACTGAAAGTGACTACTAAACTTTTATATTGTTTTGATACAGTGTAAATATTTGAGAGTTTTTATTGCTTAGACTTAGACTCTGATTAGATGATTAGAGATTTTTTGAAGAACTGGTACTAAACATCACCAGAGGTTTCCACAACACCTTTAATTTTGCTTCAAGTGAACTTTAAATGCATCAATATATCTATATTTTTACTGGCATAAACATGCATTCTATTGTACATAACAGCATCCATAATATTGCACAACAAATAGCTGCTTATTGGTTTCTACTGCTACCAGAAAAGAGAACTCCATAATGGGGAACTGTAAAGAGATTTTGCCTTTTATTATAATGCTGTATAATGTGTTCGATGTAATGTTTTAAATTTTATGTGGAAGAATTGTGTTTAAAAGGATTTTCCCTTGTTGGAAAATTCTACAAAATTGACTGCTGAACCTCTTTTTTAAAAATCCACAGCATCTGAAATGTTGGACAAATGTCAATAAAAGGAGATAGTCTTTCAGTGTTCCAGAGATATCTGAAACAGATAGATTGTCCACCCCCATGTAATATATATAAATGTAAAAACATTAATAAATATGAAGCAAAATCTCCGTACAAGGTTTATACAGTATATCTCTCCCAAAATCTGTGTCTGTCAAAACCTGGAGGTTTTTTTTAAACAAGTTCCATTTTTAAAAGGAACTTCAAAATGAAGACAAATCCACCAAGTGCTATACTTGGTGACAAAACATTAAGTAAGAACAGATGAATTAAAACATTAAAAAATATATGAATGATTCTTATTCTTTTGCACCTTGCTTTGGGGTGCTTCGGCAAGATTTTGTCAAATAGTAGCATTCTAATTATGATTATAATTATCTGATTCTGCATGTTGTGATATTCCTTTGTGATATAAGTATCTTCTCAGGATACTTGTATCCAGCCTTAAAACTACTGTGATTGAAAAACTGGATATACTTTAATTGATGAAATGAGGTACCATGCTTTAAGATGCTCAAAAGAGCAGTTCAAAATAAAAGTGCAATATAATTTTTTTGGTTTAAAGATGTAACATGAACTATTTTGAAAAAATGGCAAAATGTTTTTTGTAACAGACTCTTGCTTGCCAAAGAACAAAGTAGCTATTAATTTCTCTGAGGTTTGAGTGAACATGTAATCAAAATAGTGATTTTAAATAGAAATTGTGTTAAGGACTTATATTTTGTCAAAGGTTTATGTTTCTCTGAACAATGTTGTGAATAATGAATGTAGTTCTTGTTTAAAATCTTGTTAAAATGTTAAGGGTCAAATACTGATAATACAAGTATGTAACTAAATTGCGAAATATATCGGGTAACAAGCTTTCATTATGAAGTGATTGTTACAGAAGCGTGCAAGAAAGTTCTCATTCATTTTCATTATTGAAAGGTCAATGTTTTAGTTTTCATTTTCAGTTCATTGCTCTAAATGATCTTGCTTCTATTGATTTTTAAAGACATATTTTGCTACCTATGACAATGGAATGTTTTAAATCATACGAGCTTTTAATATATTATACTAATGTTTCCCATCTATTGCACTCCCATTCCCAGCTTTGTGCCTGCTGAATTTCAGACACAGATAAAGTCAGTTTTATAAGCCATTTATATGTATATTTGCCTTGGATGTCAGTGGGAGGCTGTCTGCTCTTCTCTCACTTGTAATTGTTTTACCGTATATCCTCCCGGTGTGAATTTTTTAAGGCTTAGTCATGCAAAAAAATCAGACTGCCAAAGTTAGGTAAGGCAACGTCCTCTATTCTGTATTGTTCATTTAATTCATGTCAATTTTATTACTCTCTTACCTTCCTCTCTTTAACTCATGCTGCCCATTGCTGTGTATGTTAGATGTTTTTTCAACAGAAACAGAAGTAATGCAAGTTAAAACCAACGAGTAATGGGTTTTTCATTTGGAGTTCATCAGTTAAATTTATTTGGTTTTGTAATTGAAATGAATGAGATGTATTCATTCTTTTAGATTATTAAAATGAATGCACATCTGCATGTCTAGCAACTGCTTTTCTGAAGCTTCTTTGTTTTGAGACACTACTGATATTTGTCATATAGCTAACATTCATTGTATATTACATGGCATCAAAAAACTTGTTAATAACTTTTCCATCAATTAATGAGATGTTAATGGAGTAGTATTATAAATAGTAAATACAAATATGCTTTCCAGCTGAACATAGCTCCTGGTGGATACATTGGCATATCCACAGAGTTTTCATAGCAGCAATTCGGAGGTTCATAACCATTACATTTTTCTTGAATGCTGAATGCTTACATTAAGTTGCACATAGTTGATTCTAAGATGTGGACCATTATTCTGAAAATAACAGTCCTCAGGTTTTTACTTACAACTTCACAAACAGAACAGCTACAGGTTTTTCTTTTTTTATTGTCCTTCCAAACACAAGGCATCTTGGGGTCAGCTTTTTTATATTTCATTCAAAAAGAGAGATGCAAAAGAAAGTATGAACTACTGAATCATTGTGCTGATTTCTTGTGCAGGGCACCAAAGAATGGAGCCATACATGGAAATGATATGCCAATTGCACAGAGAAATTTCAGGAAAGGTATAAAGGTGTATTAGATGGCTAATGTAAGATGTGGAAAGAGGCAAGCAATATTAAAAATATTTGTCTTTGCTTTATTGACTATTTGGGGGAGCAGAGGTTTGTGTATGTTATCTCAATTTGAAATATACTAAGGTTATGGGTAGGCCACAGTATTTGATTATTCTTCCAAATAAATTTTGCAATGAATGATAATTACTGAATTTGGAAAACAAATGCCTCGGAATGGCAAAAGTCATGAGAAAAGGATGCATGGATATTTTACTTACATGTGAAGATATAGAAATGGCAATATTAGAAGCAATGTCAACTAGAAACAAAATAGGAATTCAAACGCATTCTGAGATGCTTAGATTATAGTTTTATGAAATGTATAGACTGCCCCAATTTGTCACATTTCTGGATAGCTATCAAGCTACAACAATACAAGCAAAGATTCATATTGCTTAAAAAGAGTCTGCAAGAAAACACCTGTCCAAGAGACCCAAAACATCAGAGAAGCATTCTAGCGCTTACTCTGACCCAGGGTCTGAGGGAAGACCCAAGTGTTAAAGGCATTTTTAAATAAGGCAAGAAGGGGTCCTGTACACATTCTGGGAAGAATGATGTTCCAGAAAGTATCACCCTGACAAAGGCGCCCGGCTTCCCGGGTCCCACAGAGTGAAGCCCTGCACAGTTTTGACTGAAACTGGCCACAAAGGAAGAGAATTGCTAGAATGCTATGCTCCCCACTCCTAATCTCCACAGACCACCCAGAAGTCAAAAGTATCTGCTGTCCTTTTTTGTTAGCCAAAAGTTGAGTCTTAGAAAAGTTCATTCTGAAAGTAAAAATAAAAAATTCTGATTACTGTTAAATCCTAAAAAGTAACACCAAGCAGAATCCAGCATACGAAGTTAACTTTGATGTGACAGCAAAGAACTGAAGTGGTAGACAATTTGTTTTGGCTCAAAAACAGAAAAAAATGACTGGATACTGAACAGGTAAAAAGATTAATCTTCAGCATCTCTGATGAATTTAAGATGATGAGAATATTTGTGTTCCATCCACAGAATAGTTAAAGCAATATTCCTTCCAGTGTACAGTTCTAAGGGTGGGGCACTGAGAAAAAAGGATAGTTTCCAGTAACAGATTTTGATGTGGTTACTAAGAATACCAGGTCAGGACAGGACAGACCAAATAAATGTCTCCTTAAAGCAATAACCAGCAAGCAAAATTTCACGAATTATTGTATGATGAATGGAAAAGTGCTAACTGAAAAAGGGGAAGACAACAAGCAAAGGTTTTCAGATGCCTTTAGATGATTATTGAAGATTGAGATAGTGAATGTTTGTTCATACAATCACTGGGGGATAATTCTGACTCAAAGGCAGCTAATTTAATTATGAGAAGTCACCATTAAGTTCAAATGAATGGTTTCATTATTGGGAGCTTTCGAACTGCAGCTTCACATTCTATTTGATTTCTTAGTAATTTTTCTGGTAGTCTAACCTCATTAATCGTTTAAGACAAGTCATGCAATAGTTCCCATCATGCCTACAATATTTTCTTAAATTTATGAAAATAGGATGAAGATCTCTACATGAAGCATAACCCATAAAATACAATAGTGTGATTCACACAGAAATGTTTTATAATTTAATAAAATGTGTGCATGCAACAAACTGGTTAGGATTACCAGTCCTCATTGATCCAAGAAACATTATACCTCTGACAAACAATTTACATCAAAGAAATATTTTACAGTGGACATTCCAGAACCATTCAATCTTTGAACTGATATAAACAGGATGAATAAGCCAAAATGATAAAATATATACATTTAGAACAAAGTTGGGGAGAGGGCATATAAATTTAATAAATTATTTGATGTAATCTTTTAATAATATTTTAAGAGTATCTTTATGCCCACTAATTTATAACTATTATCTGTATAATTTTTCAGAAAGATCCACAAGCATGAGCCAGCAGGAATTCATGACCTTACTATTTTCCCCCCTTTAGTATGGGTTAATTCTACTACAACACAGAAAAGATATAAACTCATGAAGGGCATTGTTTCAGAGGCAAGTGGACTTAAAAGAATGATGTAGAACGTCAATGGGCAAACCTTTGACCACTAAGAACATTTAAAATGGATGAAGATAAATACTGTTCTCATGTTTTTTTTCCCTTAGATTTGAAGGATAGTATGAAAGCCCAGTCCAGGGTTACACTATGTTTTTTATGGCTCCCTTTATTATATTAAATAGATAGTATCCCCCCTCAAGAGATGCTTATAATAAAAAAGGCCATATGCTCCAGCTGTGTGTTCTGTCCCTTGGTGCCTGCTCACCATTCCCTCAGCATGCTACTTTCCCTGCCTACAGACTTTAATGCTCCTGAGCTCAATTAGCTGGTATTCCCAGATGCAGATTAAGTGCCAATTTTTGTAATAAGATGTAGTAAAGGTATATTGAGGTTTGCACTATAAATTGAATCATAAATCTATGTCCGTGGTTACTTGCATATGTAGCTTTGTAAAATGGACCCATGAGACAGCTTCTTTAATTTATAACCATATACATATGAGAATTGCTGATGCATCCATATTCTTCAGGGGGGTCCATCAACCCCAGGTGAAGCAGAAGAAGATTCTAAATGACAAAAGCTGTAAGTGACTGCCTTTCTATAAAATCAAGATTCTTTGTTTAACTAAATTTCATATGACTTCCAATTATCCAGATTTGTCAAGAAAATGTTCAAAGCAGATGTCTATATATTCAGACTTTTCCTTTTCCCTTTTAATATATAGGTGTTTATTAATGTTTTTTTAAAAAAAATTAATATCCAGAAGATTTCTTATAACACACTGGTAATGAGTATTAATATACTAACTTGACTTGCTAAGTTCTTTGGTCATATGATATTCTCATCAAATAATATCTCTCTTTAAATGGAGAATTGAAGCTACTTTTTACAATTTCACCAATGAAACCTAGTAGGTATTTGATAAAAAAGCGATTTACTTCCTGTGGTTATATAGCAAGCATATACATACAATATACAAACATTCTGTGATTATATAGCAAACATATATTATTCTGAGTTTGCCTCCATGCAGTCATGGCAAGAAATCAAATGATGTGTAGAAGTACATTTAATAATGATGATGATTTAGTCAAGCATATATGATAAAAACCAGTATAAGTAGGAACATACTATATATACATATAGGTATAGACAGGTATAAGCATATGCATAATAATAACTACGAATAAATGGGGACAGTAGGATAGGCTAGGTAGGCATGCTGCTGCACTTATGTACACCCCCTTATGGACTTCTTAGGAATGAAGTGAGGTCTACGGTAGACAGTTTAAGGTTAAAGATTTGGGGGTTTGAAGACCACTCTGTTGCTAAAGTCATATTTCTGCAATCGAGTTTGAGCCGTTCACTTTTGAGTTTGCATCTGTTGTTAGCCAGTGTATTATTGTGGTTGAAACTGAAGTAATCATTGATAGGTAGAACATTGTAACAATTTTGTGTACTAAGCTTAGGTCAGACCGTAGGCAGCATAGCTCTAAGTTGTCTAGGTCCAGAACCCTGAAACCAAAGAAGACCTTGTAGATATTTCAGAAGCTTGTTTCTTACATGCATGGTGATCCTGGGGTAACCCAGAAGTTGAGCAGCATGAGGAATGACTTCCCCTATCGTAATGGTCCAGCAAGCTATGAGCAATAAAACTGCTTTCAGTATATAGCATATGGCAAACACTGCAGGCAATGACCTCACATCTGGGGCACATTTTTCCAGAGTGAATTTTTTCCAAGGAAAACAGTTCCTCTTTTGTTGCTTTCAACTTCCTGGAGTCTCTTCTTTGCAAGCCTCCTTTCTTGTCTTCAAAAAGAAATTTCTTTTCACTGAGACTGAAAAGCCAATTGACAGATCAATGGTCTGAACTGAAGTAAACAAAATATATCCGTTATGCAAAAATAAGGTGATCCAAAATCCAATCTGGTCATCTCAAGTGAGACTTTTGCATTATAGGATTAGCTTTAGCCCAAGACTAAGATATGGACTGACTTTCAGTATTTGGACTATTGAGGGCTATGGGGGCACAGGAGGGTTAACTAGGATGGCATAGGTGAAGATCCCAATATGAGTAAGAATAAGATTAACCAGGACAAATTGGGGAGAAAATACCTTCAATATAATTACATAATGCCAGGCAAAGGATGGTAAATTCATTTAATGTTAACTTCTGTCAGAATTTGCCCAGCTTTTTGAAAACTAAGTCTTTCAAAGTAAGTGGTTCAGAGGAAATGTTAGACCCTTGGACTAGCCATCCCTTCTTTTCTCCCAGTACTCAAAGATTCTTCTGCAGGACTGGGACCAGTTAAAACATAATGGAAAGATGGTAGGTAAAGTGGAAGTCTACAGGTACCACTGTAATTCTGAAGGGTGCGCAATACAGAAAGGTAAGGTTTCAATTTCTACTGATAATAAACCTTTTACCATGAAATCCTGAACATGTTTACTTAGAAATAACATTTATTTAGTAAACTTTATCCTCACCAATTGCTTAGTGTATGATGACACAGAGCTAGCTTGGCTGATTTTAAGTAGGGTGGAACCCTTTCGGTACTTGAAGTAATTGAATTATAGTTGAAAGTAAAACAACAACAACACTGGTACACAACTTCTGAAATGCTGTTGAGATATATACAGTTAATAGGAACCGTGCTCCCTTAAGGGGTGTATTCTTTTTTCCAGTCATTTAGTAAAATCTACTCATGTAGTAGATTAACTCATTTAGTAAATGAATAAATCTGTGTAAGTCTCTAGATGTGAGCTGCAAAATTCTGGTTGATTTTTAGATGTCAACAAAAGGTTAGTATTTTATGCGCCTCTTTACATAATCCATGATTGTCCAGAGACTTTAAAACATATCTGCTAATTAATGATAATACTCTTCTGATTGTAATTTACTGGCAGTTTTATATGGCAACAATTTTTTCCATTCTGCTTATTATTGATATCATCACAATATTTAATACTTGAAATCCAGTTGCCTGTGCAGAACACATTAGTGGTTAGCATAACTAGGTCTACCCAACTGATCTGTTTTGCTAGATTTGTCTGATACACTGTACCATAAACTAACAACCTGGTCAAGGTTTTGCAAGATGCATCTTTCATGCCTTTGAGGATTACAGGGTGCCTGAAATTATTGCATTTATTTTTGTACTGTTTGATAATACAAGATGAAATTTAAATTCTGTATTTGTCTCATATGAGAAATTTGAGAGATTTTAATTGCTTAAAGAGAATCTTCAAATTTTCTATTAAGCTTCACAACTGGTCAGAAGATATCATGGCTATGTTGACATAATAAGCATGGTTCACTTGTTTATGGTTTAATATGTTATATAAATGCAGCCAACTGAGTTACTTCATTAAGGCATGTTCAAATAAACCTTGCTTAAAGTGTGTGTGTAAACTGGACATTTTCATCAACAGGTGAACATTTAAAATTACTTGCAAGAACCTGCTGATAATGCTTCCTCTTTGGTGTACAAAATACTCAAGTTACAGCACAGCAACACAATCACAATTCAAATGCTGTTTCTAAACTATTAGAGGATCAATTCGCTTTTTCTAGTTTATCATTCTTAATATTACAGTTTAGTTTATTGCTTTTATGAAAGAAAAAACACTAAGGAAAAAAAACCTTACATTATATTATTTGAATGTCCAGAAAGGAAACACAATCTGACAAACTTCTTCTTAAGGAGCTGCCCATTCTTTTCTTTCCAAGGTTTTTCATCTCTTATGCTTTCCTCTTTATTTGCTCTCCGTGCCTTCTTGGAATTCTGACCTAACACAACAACAGAGCAGGGACACAAAACAATGCTGAATAATAGGAACTGTCTTATACTCTTTCCACACAAACAAAACCAACTGGGCTCTCCTGATCTTACCTGCAAATAAAGTCACATGTATCAAGCAAAAAACGTATGAATTAAAACCACAAAAGTACTACTAACCTGAAGGCATCTGTTTAAAGTTATGCACCTGAGCCAAGAAAATTTTAGAGAGCCTTATAGAAGAAAGAGAATGTGATAACAGGATGCATCTTCTGAATTCAGTAGTAAATAAGCAACAGGGACCACAAAATGAAAAAACACAGCTTTATCCCTTCTGATACTGCAGAGCACAAAAAATGTCTCTAGATAGGGCAGGAGAGGAAAGCCAATTATTGTAGCAAGTACACAAATGCAGATGTAAAATACAGCACAAGGGTATAAATATTTCCTTTCATCTCTGGAAAATCAATCAATTGATTTTCATTTCCACAGCATGTCACTGTGTCTCCAAGAAAGTTCCTTTAGACTGCTCTAATTGCATTAGATTCTCCTCTCTCCATTTCATATTTTAATAATTGTATTTAATTTGCGCCTGACAAACTCACCTAGCAGGCCTTGGCCATCAGCAAGTAATTCTGACTCATCCTGAAAATGTGTTAGTTTGGGAAATAAATTCAATAATTATTTATCTGAACAGCAATTATAAATTATGTAGATGGGCACTTATATTTTACTGTATTTTAAAGGAATATTTTTAAAGACGCATTTATATGAAAAACTCAGTTTAGCAAAATCTCTCCAGTACCATGGGGTCGGATTCTGTGCCTTAATTTTTAACCAATATTATTTATCCAGAACAAACTCAGATTTTTTTGATGCAGACAGGGAAGGAAGAACCAGGTTTTTTGCCAATCACATCATCTATACAGGTTTTTGCAAGATCTAATTCATCTCAGTCCTTCAAGATATTATTTCTACAAATGAGTACTAGATGAGATGGCATAAAACTAGAGAAAAATATAAATGGAATAAAATAAATGAATAATAAAATAAATATTGTTGTAAAAACCATGCCTTAGAAACTTCCCTCTGTTTTAGGTCTTCAGTATTGTATGTACTTCTGCTTTCTCTGATGAGATAGAAAAGGAACAACCTCAGCTTTTAAAAACCTATTTTTGCATTTCTATTTCTCTAAGAATCCCACTGAATGTCATAAGATCCTATGCAAATATAATAAGGTTCCATGTGGACCCACTTTTTACATCTTTCTGATTTTGTAACTAAGAAAAGATCCATGTGAGAAGAGTGTTGATCTTTTCAATTGCCATTAAAGACAATTGAAAAGACAAAAAGGAAGAAACTTGATTAAATTATGACAAATAAAGCTCTTTTTAATGTGCCTTCCTATCTTGTGGTTGTTTTATAAGTTTGGATTCCAGGAAGGCAGAGATGTGTCCAGGGAGAACTAAGAAGTGTGGTGTCCTTGACTATTTGATAGAGGCACCACTGATGAAATTATGCTAATGCATTTACAATACATAATACATCCCCTAATTTGATGCACTATATTAATTTTGCAGGCAAGAGTTTAATAGGTGCATGATATATTCCTTCATGATCTGAAAGATTTAATTGCAGAGTTCTGCTAAGTAAGTTCAATATAGAATACAAGACTGAACGTTAACATAAGATTTTATATGGCACAGAATATAATACCTTGCTCTTATATTCCAATGTTGGAGCTTTTAAATTGGAATTATATGTTGCACTTATCTTAAACTAACATTTGGTTTCCTTGTTGAGTATATGCTATTTCAAAATCACAGTCCTCGGCACAGTAATCAGAGCATATCCTCACTGAATTTGATAAGACGCTTGTCTCTTAGAAACCACCCATGAAATAAAGCATTTAATTTTTCTCTAGGCATAAACAACTGGCTAGAGAAAGTAGAGAAATGGAAATGCTTGTCTTCTGAAATACTTTCAGTCTGCTTAATGGCAATGAAATTTAGTGAAACACCTTTTTCTTTTTGCATATTTTAAAAAACTGCTTTATTTGAAGCGGATAAAATGTGTGACACTTTACACTAGAGAGCAGGTGCTATATCTCTTGTGGTGTCTGGAAGTGCAGTCCTTGTCTGAAAATGGTTTTTTTGTTCTTAATGACTTGAGTTCAGTTCTTTAACAACACTCCATACTTAGGGAAATTGGTCCTTTCTGTACTGTACTTTTCACTCATGAAAATATCATGATGGTAAAAAATCTCTATTGTTTTAAATGATTAGATATTTGCAAGTTATTGAAATTGATTTGTGTAGATTTCAAAATCAGGCAAAAGCTTTTAATATTTGCTGGCATCCCTACTGCAAATTGCTCTTTAAAAGTTACTTCTGAGCAGATTGTTTATAATTGCTTTGTCATTTTCCCAGAGGCAGAGAGACTTATTCATAAAACAGTACCATCAGAGTGCTTGAATATAAGGTATTTTAGACTAACATCTGCTGAAATTAGCACAGCTGCTCATGAGTATATGCAGTTCTCAGCTATTTCAAGTGAAATTAATTCTATGGATCTGGGATGTCACTGCTTCCCCTTAATCTGATGTCAATCAAGTTAAATCACGATATTTCTATTTTTTTTACTATGGCTTTCCCTTTAAAATTTGAAGCCTTTTTAAAATTTTGAGTTCAGAGTTCATACAAGTTTATTGTTTTATACCTTACTATATACACTTACATAACTAACAATGTTTCAGTGGCATGAAAAAACACTTTCAAATTTATTTCAAGCCAAAACTCTCAATAAAGAGACCATAAACCTAGGGCTTTATGCTTGCAGATTACTAGTGAAAATCATATATTTTAAAGAAAAGAAAGGAGACACACAGTAATGTGTCAGGGGAAGTTTATCCAAGGCAGAAAGAAAACAAGTGCTTTTATAAAAGACTGGAAACCTTTTATGGGCTTTTTGCAGAAAATGGAAAAAAGTAAAATAATGATTTCCAGATATTTTGATGTAAACAAAGGGCTGAACAGAAGAGAAAGGATCTTGTAATGTAATTTTAAAAAGGGAAGGGATGTAGTTGCTGCAAAGAAGATCAGAAATTGCTTCTTTAAATTTCTTTTTTCTTTTTTTTACTAAATGTATATACTAAATGTATATACATATGTACTGTAGGTCTAGATGTGTTCGGGTCTTTTCCCATATAGGATTGATCTCAATCCTACATGGGAAAAGACCCAAACACACCTAGACCTACATACCTGTACCCGTGAAAATCTACAAATACACACACACACACACAAATATTTAATTAAAGGTGTTATAGACACACAACACACACAGCAAACCAAGTTCAAGACCCAAGTGCCATGTGATGGGGTGAACTCCCATCCCTGCCTCAGCTACTGCCAATGTAGCAGCTTGAAAGCATGCAAATGTGAGAAGATAAATAGGTACTACTTCAGAAGGTAACATCGCTCCATGACATCATGCTGGCCATATGACTGCGGAAATGTCTTCAGAGAGTGCTGGCTCAATGGGCTTGAAACAGAGATAAACACTGCCCCCTATAGTCAGCAACCACTGGTGGAGTAAACTCCACAGGATCTCCTTTACATACATACATGCATACATACATACATATATACATACACTTTTATATAAAATCTCTCCCTTGCATCATTTAAGGAGGGGAGAGGATACACCAGTGAGCATATATGAAATTTTGCAGTCCAGAACCATTCGTAGTAGGCACCTTGTGCTTTTGTTTAAAGAAGGATCTTATACCTTGTGATAACAGCTCCATGTGATATCTCTAATATGATCCCAATTTTTTTTAAAAAATCTATGAAAATAAATAAGGTGTGGGAGAAATCACCTAAGGTTGATGAAAACTTTTGCACTAAAAAAAACTAGTATAAAATGAGTCAGAGCGCAGACACTTGCACTTAGGTATCTACATTTCTTCTCAGGGCCATCAGGGTAGTCTTTCTTTTCTCTTGCCGTTTGAAGAAGAATAGAAGAAAAACACCAAACCTTCCTTGAAAAGCTTTCCCCTGGGACTGCAACTGCTGGAAAGCTTTGCCTTCACTCTTCTTCGCGGGTGGGAGAGAGAAAGATGAGGTGCAGACATGCCCAGTAGCTGATGCCTCCTTCAGCAACAGTGTCGACAATATTAAGAGGTTGTTTGCTTCAGAAGCACGGTCAGAAAGCCATCCTTGCTAACGACTGATAGAGAGAACCAAGGCTAGATCATCAAGCAACAAACAATGTAAGTAAATCTTGATTAAATCGAGGGGAGGAAGCCTCAGAACCGACGGAGGGCTGAGAGAGAGCGGGTGCTGTCAAAGTGGCGCTCGGGCGCTATCCGGCACCTATGGTGCTGAAAAACTCAAAATACTCATCTCATACATGGGCGTGTTCCTCGTTCTGACAGAGCACTGGAAATCCCCAGTGATTTGGGATTTCCTCTCAAGCCTATTCCCTACTTTAAATACTTTTTTGCTTCAAATGTTTTACATTTCTCCTTACAAGAGATTTTATTTATAAATATATACATAATGTTCAGAAAGTCTATGAAGGTAATGAAAAGTTGCTACTTGGGTCCCCATATAGTCAGAATATCCCAATTCTGCCTCCACTACCATAAATGGATTTACAGGTAATGACTAGAAAAGGTTGCTGTGGAACAGATAACCTCCACGTGAAAGAGAAGAAAATGATAAACGGGTCTCTACCAGAAAGTCCATCAATAAATGGGCAAGCTGATATTAGATTGTCCTCTGAGCACTTGACTGACAATTTGACCTATGAAATTACAGGCATCATTATGATAACTTTTCATGCTAATCTTATGACCTGAACAGTTTTATACAAATTAGGTGGGCTCTCAGATAGACAGGTCTTTAGATTAACTCAACATATTTTATTGCATTTAGAAAATGACTGGCAAATCAATTACTTAATTGATAGCCTATACAAGAAAAATTCACATTTGGGCATATATTTCACAAAGTTAATTGATTTTGTGCATATGTTTACATAAGCTAGTTTCCAGCACTCAGGAGCTAAAAACAGCAGTAGATAGTAAATATTTATATTTAAATCTTAGGAGTCAATTGTCCTATCATTAAATCTATGTCAGTAAAAAAGATTATTGTTTCACCCTAATGCATGCAAAGTGGTGCAGTGTAATTTTCTTCTTTGTAAATGCATTGGGATGCTCAGCATGTTTCATACAATGTCTTTAATATCTTCACTATATGTGTTATGTATGTTCATTATTATGGTTTTCAGAAAGCCAAGACAAGCATTTAACTCCATGTGATTCATTCCATTGATCCAAGAAACCAAACACAAATAACAGTTAGCATATTAGAATTAGAGTTAGAATTAGAATTCTTTATTGGCCAAGTGTGATTGGACACACAAGGAATTTGTCTCTGGTGCTCTCAATGTACATATAATCTACAAGTGATAAGTTATGATCATACATGCATCATGTCATCATGTCATAAAAATACATTCAGCATATCCTAAGACATGATCCCAAGAAGACAAACACAAATAACAACAAATTTCTTCCCTTACAATAGCTTTCTGAATAACTAGAGGCTTGGAAGTCTATTTATATCTGTTTCATCTTTGAATCTCTGAGTAAAGTGGTTTAACTGTAAATCTGTCTTTTCCAGATTCTGCTGGGTTTAATCTAATCCCCTGTACCTTTCCAGCAGTTACGAACTTGTTCTGCAGTTCCTGCTATTGATGTTGTTGCTTAGCTCTGTGTATGTAGGAAAACAGGATGACATGAAATACTTTTGTTTGTGTTAGTGTTCTGTAGTGATTAAGGCACTCATTTCCTGCTGTAGAATTATATAAACTCTACTAACATTTCAGCTAAATTTCACTTGTTTTGTCTGTATTCCAGCATGACCATATTAATTGAACACGAAAATATGCTACTGATTATCTGTAGCTTCAAATGTTTGAAGCCAATGCCAGGTTTAAGAAACAGTCTATATTGCTAATGGAACCCTTCCTAAGCAAATATCCTAATGATTTCTTGCATTCATTGTTGTTACTACTATCACTACTACTAAAATAGTTCTCCTTTAATGTGTTCTATTTTAAATCAGTGGGTCTCAGTCTGTAATCCAGCACTCACTATTCTACTCCAGTTAGCCTATTACTCTATTGCAGATGATCTTGGCATGTAAACCACTCAAGCACTCATCATGGCCTGCCTGGACTACTGCAATGCTCTCTACATGGGGCTCCCCTTGGGACACATCCGGAGGCTTCAGCTGGTACAGAATGCAGTCGCGTGGGGAATTATGGGGGCCAGGGGTAGTGCCCATTTGACCCCCCTCCTGCACGAGCTGCACAGGTTGCCGGTGGGCTTCTGAGTGCATTTCAA
This sequence comes from Pareas carinatus, assembly GCA_032468095.1. NCBI lineage: Eukaryota > Metazoa > Chordata > Lepidosauria > Squamata > Pareidae > Pareas > Pareas carinatus. The sequence continues at coordinate 482,189 of JANHFO010002029.1, forward strand.
GGTGTAGGTTACCACCTTTAAAGCGTTTCATGGCTTAGGACCCAGATACCTAAAGGACCGCATTCTACGAGCCAATACCTCCCACTGACCAGTACGCT
>JANHFO010002030.1:0-10753 GCA_032468095.1 Pareas carinatus
GCGGCTGAAACTATGGGTATTCAGGTGTGGTCAGGTACAGTTATCTGAGTCAGTTTGTTTATAAAAATATCTGGAATAATAGTATTGAATGCAGAACTTAAGTCTGCATATGTTCTTGGGTAATCAAGATGTTGGAGTATGTACTGTAGTGCATATTAATAGCATCCTCTGTTGGTCTGTTTGTATGGTAGGCAAATTGTAAGGGGTCTAGTAGTTGGTTTATGATGGTTTTCAGGTAGACCATCACAGGTTTTTCAAAAGTCTTCATAATTAATGATATCAGTGCAACTGGTCTGCAGTCATTTAGTTCTTTGATGGTGGATTTCTTTAGCACTGGGATGAGCCATATACCAGTGATGACTAACCTTTTAGACACTGTGTACCTGGATGAGTCACGGCTAATGAGTTGCGGCATGTGACATCATCACCTGGTGCCTCTACTCTCTTTCTGAGCATGTGCATTGCCCTGTGATGTCATCATCTGGTGCTGCTACTCCTTTCTGAGCATTCTCAGCTCTGGGGTGATGCTGCGGCAACTTGACTCGCATGCCAGCAGAGAGGACTCTGAGGCACATGTGCCATAGGTTTGCGATCACTGTCATATACAATACTGGATATCAATTACTAAATTTCATTTAATTCTAGATTTTAAGGGATGAGTGGGGTGTTTTGGAGAGATTGAGAGGTTTATTTTATGGCTGGTTCATTTATTTTATAGTATTTGTAACCTAAATATTAAAAGATTGTAAAGCTTCCCAAACATTATTCGGGATTTCTATTAATTTGTTTCAACAAATTGTTCTGATTTTGTATCTTAAGTGTATCTATATGAACTTGGAAGGGGATAAATCATCTCGCCACCCAGACAATTCCTGGACAAGATTCTAAATAATGAACAGTGGAAGGAAGAAAAGGTGAGTATAATGAGCATAGAAGGTCCCCCTTGGGAGAGATGTCAATTTGATGTGTGCTTTGTGCTTGCCAGTACAGTGTGTTTTGATTTCATGATTTCTCTATCTTTTGTTATTCATTTGGTACAGTTACAAATGAGATGCTGTGGATGGGAAATTGCGACATATTGATCACCTTCTTTAAATGGATTTGCAATACAAGATAACCTAATTATTTGTAGGTTTTCTTACACACATTCACTTTTCTCACACAGAAAAGCTGTAGTTTCTTTGTGGTCATTCTTAAAGGAAACTTGCTTGCAAGAAATATAGTTTCTACAGAGAAACGGAATGGCAAATACCAGCTGATTGAAATATTTATTATAAGAACAGGGTTGTTTGGTTGTTTCAGTCCTTAGGTTTGCCCATTATCCAGAAAATATAATAGAGAGAGAGAGGTGTTCCTTCTCAACAATTATTCACTGAAAAAGCAAAGAAAATTCTTTGGGTCATTTAGTTTTTGCAACGTTCACAGCAACTTTAGCCGGTATGCATCCAATTATGAACATATATAGATTTCTATAAACAGACAGGTAATATTAACACCCAAGAAGTTTTTTTTATTTGATTAAGTGAAGAGTTAATAATGTTTAAGTCTGGCTATCAAAAACTAAAGGTATGTTTGCCTATGCTGGATTTTGATCATTAATTTTTGTTCGGTTCTATTATATGAAATGTTTGCTAACACATACAGTTTAATCCGCTATTCCACCTGCAGTGAGGATGTCAAACCATGTACCCTGAAGAAGTGACTGGAAATACTAATTATATCACAGTATATGGAATGCTCTCTTTGTTTCTACCATCTTTTCATGTTTAATGGAAATATGAGCTTGGCTACCCATAAACAACGAATTCCAAAAGGATCTCTCCAAATTAGGATAATAAGTATCAAAATGGCACATAAAATGCAAGCAAATATTAAAAGAGGCATATGCCCTCTTGAAGTTTCAGTGGTGCTTGAACACGAATCTTGGGCTCTAATGAAATGTCCATCTAACCTGTGGCTATAATGAAACTAAATTCTAGGTTGTGGATTACCATGAAAAGAATCATTATGGAAACCTCATCCACTTGTAAAATGTTACGCCATGCAGTTGAGAAAACTAGAAGCTCTGTTATGGAATCCTTTCTCAATTCAGTTATCGTTAATGCTGAAACTAGTGTCAAAGACTTCTGCACTCTTCCTGTTGTTTGAACTTAGATCAAAGTCTGTGAACAGAGAGTTTTAATAGATATATTTTGACTCTCATGATCTCTCATTTTTTTAAAAAACTACTATAAGCTAGAGTTCCCCGAAGAAGTCCATTCTGACCTCCCCCCTCAAAGGGTCAATAGGATTATGTGTTGCTGTTATTCATAGTTCTATTAGTTAAAGTAATGTTTCTTAAATTATTTTCATATTATAAATATTTGTGGGTCAAGGAACAATCTAAATCTTCATGAAAGGGTCTATGAGTTGAAGAGTTTGGGGACCACCTGTCTAAGCTGTGTAAATTTAGAAGAAATACATTCACACAAAAAAACAACAGCCACATATTCCATTCCTGTATCCATTGGTTGCACCTATTTCAGGAGAAGAAGAAACATCATTAAATACTATGCATAATGCATTTGGCTAGTAGAAAAGTTTATTGGTCTTTTTACATTCTTTGCTATGAGAAATTAGAGATCATAGTTTATGATGTAATGGCATTTCTGAATGTTCTCTCTGTGTTAATTTTTCTATCTCGGATTGGTTGATCAATTCAAAAGTGTGTGTGATGTGCACACACACACACACACACACACACACACTATACATTATCAATATCTATGTCATAGTTTAATTTTCAGTGTTGGTTGCCTTTTTAGATCCCCAAATGCAAACATTGTGCTGCTTTCTTTTGTTTGTTGAGATTTAAGGAAGCATTGACATGTGCAATAGGTATTCTATGCATTTATATTTGGAAGAAACCTCAATGCAACATCCAGTGAATTCTTTTTTTTAATTATTTTGTTGGTCACGGGCCAACTACGGTATATTTTTCAATGAATCCATTGTTGTTGCTTCTTTCACAGGCTCATTTCACTAATTTTTTGCCCATAATAAGTTGTAAACAGCATGGTAAACCTTTGCTTCCAAAACCTTTTTATCATAGCAGGGTGAGTTTCTCTGTTGAACTTGGGATGAGTGTTGTTTTGTTTTGTTTTCTGTGAGTCTGAAATTAGGCTCAGGCTCATGTTAACCCCAAGAAACTGCTTAATTTTAATACCTGCCTTCTATCTATAAATTTATAAAAGGACAGAATCATTAATTTATGAAAGAGGAGGTCGTGGGGCATATTTTGTGCAAACATTTTCATCCAGTTGTTTTTGTGCAGTATGGAGAAGTGAAAACTCACAAGTTATGTGTGGGAGGGAAGAAATGGAACAGGTAAGACACTGTAAAAGCTGCATTTGAAGTTGTTTATATATAACTGTATATATACATTTAATCTAGGGACCTACACATAGTAAATATAACTGAAAATAAAAATAAAAGTGTGGAGATAAAACAGTTTTTGCTCTTTCTTCTTACCCTCTCAGATTCTTTGTGAATTGTATTCATGATTGAGATCGTAATTTGTCAATTGCAACTTATATGGACAAGATGAATGTACTTTGTGACTATGAATGTATCTTATGCTTATATATACAATTGATTATGCCTATATATGTAATGACTATGCTTATATATACAAATGATCATGATTATGCTTATATATACATATGACTATGAATGTATCTTTGATTGTAATCACAGTTGTCTATTGTATATATGTAGATATTGAGCATATACACTGAAGATAAATTTCTTGTGTGTCCTGACACACTTGGCAAAATAAATTCTGTTTTTGATTCTGATTCTTGGCAATTATTTATGTAGATTTGGTGCTAGGATTTAGTATAGACTACCACCTCCTTATTTTTTGTGACCCTATGACAAAAATAAAAGAATGTGAAAAATTTTCAAAATTGTTTCTTACATGAAAATGATTAAATGAGGTTGTTTTCCATAAGAACACAATCCACTTCAAGTATTTCAATAGAATATTCCAATTGGAAGGGTTTCATTTCAATATTAGAAGAAAATTTGTTTTGTTTATTTAATGTTGTTCATGCCTGTATAACATAATGCCTTCATATAAATCTATACTCCAACCTGACTTGAAATATCTTATGCAGTTTTGTTCCTGCTGTTCCTCAGAGGCCCCATTATAGAAGAGAAAATGCAGAAAATGCAAATTAAAATACTCCAAGGTTTTAGAATTTCAGGTCAGGTTGCAATATTTGGATCTAGAAAAATGATTAACCAAAGTAAAAGTATTTAAGTTATACATATGTGAGGAAAGCAATTTTTAAAAATCTTCCTACCATAATATTAGAATCCAAAATCAGTGACTCTGATAGATGAACTGAATATAGATGTTAGTACTGATGACTATATATTACATTTTTTTGTTAAATAAATTATACAGAAGGCTTTTATTTCCTCATTTTCAGACAGAGAATACTTATGGACCTCTTGTTGCCCATATTTCTGCTCTGGAATCTCAGTTTTTACATTGTCATCATTTCCTGATATTCTTGATGTTACACTTTGTCCAGCCATGTGTTTACGTAGCCTTTTGAATTCACTTTGCCAGTAAATAACTGCATTTTGACTAAAACTAAAATTAAATGATCATCCTTGCCTTATGAATTAACCAACAGTGACCCTTTATGATTTTCTAATAGTTAGTTACCCTCATGCTTTTTTTTACAGAATAATCTGTTCTATACTTCTTAAGCTAATGTGCAAGTACAGAGGTAGTATTTTTCTAACTGCTTTTAGCAATTTAAGTGGAGCAAAATAATAAAGGTAGGCAGGGGATGCTGACATCTTTCATGACCGGATTTTTAATAGTCTAATATAGATTACATCAACTTTGAGATAATCCATTCTAACTTGCTTTCACTTCAGGAGAGTGAATCAGGAAAAGCAAAGCAAAGCCATTTGCATTATACATAATAAAAAAACAAGCAAATAATGAAGTTTATGTAAATGAGGAAAAGAGGCTGAAAAAAACTAATACAGTTATGAAATAATTTTTAAATTACAGATTGGATGATAAAAATGTACATTGTGCATGGAAAAGAGGAACTGAACAGATAGGAAGAGAGGGGAATAGGAAAATAAGAACATATTAACTGAACATGGGCAAACCAAAAATAGGAAAACAGAGGTATCAAAATGACAGCATCATACTGTCACAACACAAAAGCCACCCTTTTTGCAAATGTATGTGGCATCATGTATATAAGGGTAAAACTTTCATGGCACAGCAATGCTTTCATCCTTTGTCCCCACAGTCACTCCTCTGATGGTGACCCTGTGGGAAAAGTGAAAATAGCAGGGAGGAGGTTGAAAAAAATAAACAATTAATCATAATGAACTTACCATCACAAAGCATCATTGCATACTCAAAACAGGAATCTGGCGGGCAGTGAAGCATAAATGTTAAACAAAGGCAAATATACAAATCTATGTCTGGATAACTGGTGATCTGATTGCAAATATCAATCCCGATTTGAGTTCAGGCCTATATAGGATTTCATATCCTACATTAATACCAATAGATCCCTAATATTTTCTTCGTTTAGCATGGATTCCACGTGATGCTCTGTTTTCTGCACTATCACAGAGCTTCAAGGAGAGTTGGGAACTGGATCATAATGACTTAGAGGTGTTATTCCATCTGAAGTGAATTAAGAATTACCATTAGATTCCTTCACCCATATCATATTTGGACTTGAGTCCAACTCAGATCAAAGCCCTACAAAATGCATGTTTAGATACCTATTTTTTTATTTCAGTGCAGGTTTTATATTTCAGTTTGTAGAAACCACAGAATTGTTAATTAAAACATTTGAGAGTGACATGACCATGAAAAATACATAATCACACTCTAGAAGTAATACATTAGGAAAACCTGTAAGGATATAACAATTTCACTAGGGATATGAACAAAATCTACCACATATATGCTGATAATAAATGAGATTTTTAAAGTACTGCTTCAAATGTCAACATTACAATAATATTACAGATGGAGTATAAATATGTAATTATCGAACATGTTTATTTATATTTATATATCCTATTTCTAAACTGCCCATCTCTCTCAGAGATACTCTTTATACTGATAAAATAGTGTACATTTGCTAAAGTATCACCATCCACAAATAAACATATCTCAAGATCTGCAGATTTAAAAGTACCAATGTCACAAGTGGCACTCAATCAGCTGTTAGTCAAATCTACCTGGCCCACTTCCTCTAGAAAATGCTTGGTATCCTATGAACTCTTCTATCAGTGCTGGCCTAGCGTGATTGAATTACTAGTTCCTTACTCGTATAAAAAGCAGTAAGCTTGATTTGAGTACTGCAGTCTATATTTCTGCTGTCAGACGCCATTAGCTATGTAACGAAAAACCTTACTATTCAATCAACTCTTTCCATTCAGCAGTTCTTGAGAGGCTAGTTAGGCAAAATGAAGCATTTGACTTAGTTTAAACACTCTCGTGTTATGGTTGACTGAGTGGAATAATTTAACATTGTGCATGACTAAGGGATGATATCCATGATCAAGTTATCCCAGCAGAAGTACTGCTTCTTGAAGGTAGAGACACACAATGTTATCTTTCGGCTGCCTTCATCCTATCAAGAAGGCAAGCATTGCCTGCTGTGTCCTACTCAGCATGGAAAGTAGTGTTTTATGACTAGCGCCATCACAAATGGTGCCAAAGCAATCCAGTTCACTTGTTGAGCTTTGTCTGATTGTAAGCAAACACCCTCGCTCCAATTTGCTACTGTGCATTGTGACACCAACATCCCTCCTCTTCCGATGACTGGTTGCTATTCTCCATGTCCCTTTTCTCCTGAGTTTCTGTATTGCTTGCTATCTTCTGAAGGAGCTTTAATTGGCTAGCCTTTGTTGTTCTCTTGATTTTACTGCTCCTTTTTAACGTTCACTGATGGCATAATAAAATGGGCTGGAGCATCCTGAAGAGGGGCATGATTGTCTGGAACTCTCCACAAAAGCATATTCATCTACAGAAGTAGCCAATCTTTTCTGTTGTTGGTATATGATGAAAAAATATTCAAAATTAAACATGTGCAAAGTTTGAAGACAGTCGGATATCATGAGACTACAGTCATTTTGTCCCCCAAACCTTTGCAAATTGAAAAATTATGAAATGTGACGTCATTTTAATAATAGCAGACAAATGCTGTTTCTCATTGATGGTTGATGTAACCTCTAGTGAAGGTTAAGAGTGTATTTACATCTCTGTTTTGCTCCTGCTGTAGAAAGAAGTAATCAATTTTAGTAATCAACTAATCAAGTCAAATTCTTAGCTATACTAGCACCTGTTTGAGAAAAACTGGTCTAAATACAAATCGACTCCACACCAGGCCAGACAAAGATATCTAGGAGCAATCTTACCAGTTGTTGAGATCATTTAATCCAGGGGTCCCCAGCATCCAGTCCATGGAATGGCAACAGTCCGCAGCATACCAGCAATCTGTCCGTGCAAACAAACCAAGCCCCATTTGCGGGATGCAGGCAGCATGCAAAGCCACGGCCCCTCCAGTCTCTGGTGCCCAAAAGGTTGGAAGCCACTGATTTAATCGACCCTTGGTCAAAAGAGGCAGGTTCAGATTCTGGACTGAATTATTCAACTCTGACTCAAATATAATGAATGAAATCCATTCCTGATTTGTCACTGTGGAGAGCAGTAGGATAGAGCGGCATGTACAAATAATTGTATACAAATATTTGTATGAATGCCTGCTCTGCCCTTTAACACTACAAAAATATGCACATGGCTTTCTATAAGCTATGGAAACAGTTCAGCATATGCCGAATACTGGGAATGGTAACTAATTAAAAGTATCCTCTGCAGTCACGTTACGTGTTTCGTTAATTTGAGATTATAACTAATTACCTGATCTTATGATTTATGCATCTGGAAAAGCAATACCAGGGAAGTTTGCACGGTTAGGTGTTGCTCTAGATGGTCATAGTAAGACTGATTAAAGGGAAAGCTCATTATTGCCCCAGCCAAAAACTATGTTTACTATCTGCTTTAATTGCTCAGTGCTTGCCATAATGATTTTAATAAACAGATAATAGGCACTATGGTTGCTATTCACATGTTAGTTGTATACCTGAGAATTTTTGTTTGGCCTATTCTTATAAGATTAACATCCATGAGTATGCCCTGTTCTGTTTAGGAGCACAGGGCCATTAGCTCAATAAATATTAATGGCTTTAATTAAGTTTGGAGTATGAAATCTGTTAAATAGATAGAAGTACACCGCTTTCTGCCTCAAGGCAAAAATTCTAATATAAATTTGGAGTAGGCAAAAATTCTGTGAAAAATAAACATGCAACTGAAGTTTGAATTAAATATTTCAATTAAATTTAAACTTTACATTTTCAATTTCAGATTTACCATTAGTACTAGCATAACATAGAACACAGAATAACAGAGTTGTAAGGGACTTTGGAGGTCATATAGTTGAAGTTCTTGCCTGAGCCGGAGAGTCTATACCATTTCAGACAAATAGCTGTCCAATCTCTTCGTGAAAACCTCCATCTTGAGCTCTAATCCATAAAATGCTTCACAAATTTGTCCAAAATAATTGACATGTTACATCCCCTTAGCTTTATACTGAGATGAGTTGCATATTTGTTTCTTTGATACACACATAAAAAAATCATCAAGGAATGATTATGAAAATCATGTTTCATCAAAATATTAGGTATAATTATTTCAACACTGTATAGTTAGTCTGTAAACTAAATATAATATTAATTACATAAAACTCTGCATAATCATAAGGAATCATTTAATTAAAATGATTAAAAACATGCTTACTTTGTAGCATCAGCCTAAGACATTTTACTGAGACCAAGGATAAAATGGTGCCATAGACAGAAATTAACTAGACTAAGTTGAAACTTATTTTAAATTTATTTTAAAATCATTTAGTTATCAAAGAGGTCTAGAATTAAGCAATGATTTTTGTTTATCTGTTTAGCTACATTTCCTGTGGGACATGTGTCCATAAAAAATAGTTCTGCTTTTTCCTCAAGCCATACATTAAGGTCAGATTGAAATAAATTCGCAATCTTACAGAATAAGGCCAATTCATAAAAGGCCAGTCACTATAAACTGAATTATTGTATTTTTTTCATATTATTGTTGTCATTTTGATTATGGGGATATTGGTTGTTCACAAAGTAGGTTGAGATGCAAAAAGAGATTGAGAACTTTCTAGTATGTGAAAAACAATGAAACACTGTAATATAAAATAGCAATATTATGTAAACACTGTAATATAAATTCCTAAACATAATTGTCTTAAAATGCATGCGTCACTGAAAGTCAAAGAGTATGTTAACCCTTGGTTTTTCTGCTATGGGTAACAATCAGATTTGTATGGAATATAAAATTGTATCATGGAAAGAACAATTATTCTATACTCTGGTTTGAAGTGTATATGTTTAAACACTGATGTTTTCCCCAGATGTGCACAAAATCAATTAGACATCATCATTTAATAAACAATAGATGCTAAACTAAGTGATATGAGATCAGAATAAAATACATTATCCCCCCCAACACATTTTCCAGTATAGGTTGGAACAGCATCTCCAGTATTCTTAATTGGCATGTTAACTGGCAATCCTGAGAAGTCCCTTTCCAATGAATCTGGAAAACATTAGGTTGGGAAAGGTGACAGGATAATACAAAGCATAATCTAATCTATTCAACCAGTGGCTGTTCACAGGAACAATTTATTTTGCTACCACCAAACCAGTCGAGCCAACCAAATTGGATACGTACACACTGGAATTGTTATTATTATCTTTCCAATTCAATGTTGCCTAGAGTTTAAGATGGGTTTATTGCCTTCTATTCTACATGCAGCTACTGGTGAGCCATTGTCACCATAGAAACCACGTTTTTTTAAAAAAAACATTGATGTATCTTAACAGTGGAAGAAGTGAGTCTACTCTGTGCCCCCTTTCTTTTAAAGGTAAATTAAAACATTAGAGGAAGGATTAAGCTTCTATATACTGTAAGTGATCTTCTTTCTGTAAATTAAGTCTCACGATATAGACTAAGTTTCATGGGTTTTATTTGTAAATAAAAAGCAAAATAAATGATGCAGTGATCACTAGTTGAGTAAATTAGCTTATGTTTCATGCTATCCTGTCACTTTTCCCAATTAGTCTTTCCCTGATACGTGGAAGGAAATGTCATGCACATAAGACAGGAGGTATAGAAATTTGATTAATAAATAAATACATTTTAAATGTTGTATCATCCTTAGGCTCACCTTTTTTTCCATGGATCAATATTCTTATGAACCATTAACTTTAGTGAGTTGGCTTCTTGGTTGGTTGGCTGGTTATGTATGTATGCATGCAGTTAGTTAGTTAGTTAGTTAGTTAGTTAGTTAGTTAGTTAGTTAGTTAGTATGTTACCCATCCCACTATCAATGACTCTAGACAGCTTCCAATACCATAAACAACAGAATCACAACACCGTGTCTCTGTGCCAACCCAAATATTAATACAGTGGAGTTTTAGGTTTTTAAAAAATATTAACACTTTGTTGAAAGGGGATCTGGTATGATGTTAAAAAGTTTAAACAGAAGAAGAAGAAGAAGAAGAAGAAGAAGAAGAAGAAGAAGAAGAAGAAGAAGAAGAAGAAGAAGAAGAAGAA
>JANHFO010002030.1:27393-39113 GCA_032468095.1 Pareas carinatus
AGGGATGTGTGTGTGGGGGGGAATCCTTCTGTTTGGCTGAGGTTCCAACACTAGGCTAGATACACCTCCCTTCCCACCAGGCTGGTTGTTTTCAATCTCTGAGCCCCAGGCTGGCCCCAAGCCAATCCCTCTTCCCCGCAGAGGGGCTGAAGTTCCTCCGGACGGAAGGAATTCTTCTCCACCGTGAGCAAAACTTTACCTTTAAGTTCCAGGGCTGGATCACCTCTGTGGAGTCTTCTGTGGTTGGATTTAGGAGGGTTTTTTGGAGTTTTTCAAAGTTCATTTCTCACCCCTCGACCATTGAGTCTTGCGATAGCATCTTAAGGGGGGGGTGTTTCCTCCCTGGGGTGCCGAGTTGGTGGTTTCATTGCCGGAGGGAAAAGATTGAATCTGCAAATCTCGCATCTTTGCTCACAACTTGGAGAGTTTTTTTTTAATTTTGTTTACCTGCGTTGGAAAAGTTAGGGTGTTGTTGATTTTTTCCCCTTTGGATTTGGGGTATTTGTCTGCTGCTCAGCCTGGTCAGAGTTTGGAAATCCGAAGGCGGCTCAAGGTAATATTCTACTTTTGCAAGTTTCATTTCCCCCACCCCCTCTGTGGTTGTGTTTTCTATATCAGCCAACCTTTGGCCCTTCTAATTGCTGAACAAGTTCCATTTGAAGAAAAACAACAACAACTGAATTCTTAAAGCTCTACCACAATCCTCACCAAACCATGCCTTTATTAAGGTTGGGTTTTTTTTTGCCCAGGTGAGTGTTGTGTATGTGTGTTGGCCTTCTTTCTAAGGGAAGCCACATTAGAAATGAACCATCATGGCATGATGACATGATGAATGTACTTTATGATTATGAATGCACCTAGTACGTGTGTGCGTGGGTATGTATATGTATGTATGAATGTGTGTGTATATAGATATGTATGTATGTATGTATGTATGTGTGTATGTATGTGTGTATAGGTATGTATGTCTTCTTTCTAAGGAAATTCACATTAGAAGCAAGCCATCATAACATGAACATGATGAATGTACTTTATGATTATGAATGCACCTAGTACGTATGTGTATGTATGCATATGTATGTATGAATGTGTGTGTATATATAGGTATGTATGCATGTATGTATGTATGTATGTGTGTATAGGTATGTATGTCTTCTTTCTAAGGGAAGTCACATTAGAAGCAAGCCATCATAACATGAACATGATGAATGTACTTTATGATTATGAATGCACCTAGTACGTGTGTGCATGTATGTATATGTATGTATGAATGTGTGTGTATATATAGGTATGGATGCATGTATGTATGTGTGTATGTATGTGTGTATAGATATGTATGTCTTCTTTCTAAGGGAAGCCACATTAGAAGCAAGCCATCATAACATGAACATGATGAATGTACTTTATGATTATGAAGGTATCTTAGGATTGTAACCATTGTCTGTCAATTATAGCCTTATGATTGTAACCACAGTTTGCCAGTTGTAGCCTGTATGTAAGGCTTGAGCATGTACACCAGAGGAAAAAAAATTCCTTGTGTGTCCGCACACGCTTGGCCAATAAATCAATTCTCATGCTAAAATGTAAAAGAAACGCAATTTATTTCCCCTCTCCTAAGTAATCATTAGGATTTTCTTTTTCTTTGCTAATTAGCAAGAGAAAATATTCCAAGAATTCTTTTCTAATAAGAAGGTTTTTTTCTTCTTCCTCTTGGGGAATCAACCAATCGAGAAGAATAATCTCTCCCTCCCACAGCAAGGTTTTCTTAGCAACAAAATTCTTAGCGAGAAGAAAGGTGGCAATTGTATAGTGTGGAGGGTTTCTCTCTCTCTCTCTCTCTCTCTCTCTCTCCAAGTCTGTATTCTTTTTTTTAAAAAAAAGATCAGGAGGGAGTCCTTTACCTTGTCAATTCCCAGCCTATTTGCCTCGCTTTAATAGAGGTGCTTATGTTAAACCTACAAGCGGCTGAAAAGACAGATGCTTTGTTCACGTTTCATTTTATACTTGGCCAGCTTAAAAGCTGGGTTTTTTTTCTCTGTTGTTTTTTTTTTGCTTAGCCTGCATTGTTGCCTTGGTAGGAAAGGGGAGAAAAAAAAAGATTTCCAAGGACCCAGAAAAGCTGCTTACAGCAGAAGAGGTGAAAAATGCATTTCATCAAGAGGCCTTTGGCAATTTAAAAAGAAAAAAGAAAAAGAAAACTTAATCACCCCGATTTTAGAGCAAACGAGGCATCTAATTTGTGACACGGCTTTGATCGCTTTTCCTTTTTAATAAAAAGAGCAATTTACGATCCCTCCAGGTCACATTTGCTCACTGGTTGGGAGTGAATTATACGGTGTCTTTAAAAAAGAAAAAAAAACAACCCCATCAGGCCTTCCATCTTGCCTCTGAAACTCTGCGGTGACGGATCGATCAAGATTTTTATAGCTCTTTTAAGAAAATGATAAATGGAACCCAGTGCCAGGCGCCTAGGCCCAATCCAAGGTTTGGAATTGAATTGAGTCAATTCCAGTTTGGCAAATAGAATAGAATAGAATAGAATAGAATAGAATAGAATAGAATAGAATAGAATAGAATAGAATTTATTGACCAAGTCTGTCTGGACACAAAGAATTTTTCACTGGTGTATATGCTCAATACTTATATACAGGCTATAATTGACAAATGGGTTACAATCATAAAGCTATAATTGATAAATACTGGTTATAATCATATGATACATTCATTATAATAAAGAACATTCATTATGTCATATACGATTTATAATCATAAAGTTTATTCATCATGTCATCATGTTATGAAGTACAATCATCATGTCACAAAGCATTTCATCACATCACATATTAAACCTTTTTGGGAAACCATATCACAGAACACATTCATCATGCCATACAATTTTTTTAATAGGTTTGAGGCAGTCTATATTGAACAGTCATAGAATACTAGCAACCATTCTACAAGTCAAACTAGAATACTAAAGGACACAATTATTATATATTTTAAGATGTAAACAACAAGCTATTGTCATACAAATAAGAGAATAGGCTATAGATAGTAAGTAATAGGAAAGATGAAAAGGGTTATAATGATATATTTCTACTAGATAATTTAACAGTGTTGTGGAAGTTAGTTGTTTAGCAGGTTGGTGGCATGGGGGATGAAACTGTCCTTGTGTCTAGTTGTTTTGGTTTGCAATACCCTGTATCGGCGTCCAGAGGGAAGAGGTTGAAGCAGATTATGTCCAGGGTATGAGTGGTCAATAATTATTTTTACAGTCCTCTTTTTGGCTCGTGCAGTGTATAATTCATCAATGGAGGGAAGCTTTGTAGCAATTAATTTTTCTGAAATTCTAATTATCTTTTGAAGTCTGTGTTTATCTTGTTTGGTTGCAGTGCCAAACCAAAACTAGAACTAGTAGTATTCTTAGGGTAGGATCTCTCTGTCTCTCTCAGTGGATAAGGAGAATGGCTCCCAAAACAGAAGAATGATTAACCACATATTAAAGTAAGGAGTACACATTGCCATGTGATAGAAATATCCTAAGTAAAGGCTCAAATTTCCTAAGTGCAATATATCACAAATATTTTTAAATCACTTCTCAATGCCCACCTATCTAGTAAAGCTTTTAGCTAACTTACTCAACATGTGCATATTGTTTTCCTATTACTCCTACATGCTTACCTCTTTGACTCCTTCAGATTTCTATAGGTCAGAATTTAGTTTCTAAATCTTACAGGGCAAGGATGGTTTTTTTTACTTCATTTATCAGCAAGTTTAATACACATTCTTAATGCTCCATAATTAGGCCTCTATATTTTGAGAATGGAGGCAATATCTGTTCTCCCTTAAAATGTAACCAGTGACATCCACAGAAGATTGCAGTGATGCCAAAATAATAACACCTGCACAATCATGAAACATTGCATCTTTGCATCCCAGTCTCTGTTATTCTTGTGCGATTATGTCATGAAGTATATTTGATAATATATCTTCCATTGACTCTCCTGAGTACATCATGAAAAAGAGCTGATAGCTCTCTCTTCAGTTGCTTAAATTTGCAGGTTATTCTTGAAGGACAAAGTCACAGAAAAGGCCTCTTTGAAATAGAATACAGATATAATTCCTAAACAGTACTACATCTGGGTGGGAGGAAAGAAGGAGTAAATAAATATCAAAGAAAGAAAAAGAGGGAAGAATAAGGAAAAGAAGAGAAGTTAAAGAGAAGGAGAAACCAAACAGCAAAGACAGAAAGCAAAGAAAAGGAAGATGAGAGAATGTGACGAAAGATTAAAGACCAGATGGGGAGAAAGGTAATAAGGGTTGAAGAAAGTAAGGGAAATGAAAGAGAAGGGAAAGGTAGTGAGAAGAGAAGGAAAAGAAGAGAAAGAAAGGAGAGAGGAGAAAAAGGAAGAAAAAAGGAGATACATGTGTGTGTATATATATATATACACACAACAAAAACCTCCCAGGAAAAGAAAGTAGAAAGGAAAGAGGGAAGTAGGGGAAGAGTAGGAGAGGGGAAATATTGAAGAGTAAGAGCAAGGAAAGAAAAATGAAATAAGAGAAAAGAAAAAGGGAAAGGGAAAGGGAAAGATGAAGAGGTAGAGATAAAGGGGATGGAAAACAGAAGGAAAATGGAAGAGGTGAAAGAAGAAAGAGAGAAGGGAAAGAAAAAGAAGAGAAGTAGAAAGAAAAGTGGAAAGTAGAGAAAGAGTGAGAAAGGGGGAGGAGAAGAAAGAGAAAGAAAAGAAGAAAAAAATGAAGTGAAGGAAAAAGGATAAGAAGGAAAAGGGGGGAAAGAATAAATGTAAACACCAAGATAGAAATTAGATACAACAAGAATTCGGTACATTGTACATAATAGACAGTTAAACATGTTTGATGTATTCATTTGATATCCAAATAAGGAATGTAATATATAAATGATGGAAAGTTACATACTGATGCAAATAACTATACTAAAGATAAGTTTCAAAAAAGAGCTAATACTTCTTCCTACTCCTATTCTACCCACAGCAACCTTGTGAAGGTGAGTTGATTGGGAGAGAGTGGTTTCCCCAGAGTTGGTTACATAAAATTGGTGTTCTTGCTCCTTTGAACATCACTTCCAAAAGTCCAGTTGCTAATGTATGATTCATGTAACCTAAATATAACTTTTTGCACTGTATTATTTGGAGAGAAAGGAAAACAGAAAGGCAGAGTGAGTTTTATCTACAGTGTATGTAAAAAAATTAGCTACTGTGATCAAGTGGATCTCACAAGTGACTGCTTTTCAGGTCAGGTTTGACATATAAATCACTTCCCTTCAGGCAGTCACCAATTTACCTTGTTATCATCTCAAGAGACTTAGTTTTCAAAATAAAAATCTCTATAACTCCATGGTATCTTGGAAGTGTAAACAAGAGATACATCATCTCCTTCTTTCTGTCAATCAGTGCTATTATCCTAACAGAAAATATTGGAGGACTTTCAAGTGGATCTGTCATTTTATGATTCTTCCTGAGTTCATTTAATAAAAGCTCAAAATGATTTCCCCTTGCACAGACATGCACTGCCATACATAGTCTTATTAGACCACTCTGAGTCATCCCTCTTTCTCCCCGTTCTCTCCTTGTTAAACATGGACAATCACATTTACTGCCTCATCTTGGGTTCTCAATTAACTTCCATTAGTTGTCTTCCCTAGTGAGTGAATATATATTTTAACCATCTCAAAGCAAACATACCAATAAACATTTATTTGGGGATGGAGTTTTAGGAGAGAGTAAGGAAGATGACTTTAGTAAAGGGGAAAACAGGCTATGGTTAATCAAAAAAGGGCACAAAGTCAATTTTTGCATTAGAATATTACTATATTAGAACTGATTCTGTAGAAAAATGAAGGAAGACATAATATTCACAACACATCATCTTTATATATTTGCCTACAAACTCTATCTTCTCAAGAGGTATGTTGAGCTTCCACTGAATGATTCAGGTAGTCCTCATTTAGCAATCACAATTGGGACTGGCAATTCAGTCATTAAGCAAAGTGATTGTTGAGTAAAACTATGACTGGACTTAAATATGTTACCTCAGCTTTTCTATGCTTTACAGTTCTGCAAGAATTATAAATGTGAGGATTGGTTGCAAAGTTACAATTTCATCACTGTTGTAACTGTGAACTGTCAATAAACAAAGCACTCACTAAGCAAGGACTACCTGTATGTAATCTAAGGAAGATTCAGGAATGTTGTTATAGTAGCTCACTGACATTATTTAGTTCAGGGATCCCCAACCTGTCCAGTCCCATGGCCTGGCAATGGCAATGGTGATGGGGGAAGAGATGGTTTCATGTTCACAAATGGAGCTTCATGTGCTCACCCTCCACTTACATGGCCTGGTTCCCAACAGACCATGGTGTGTGGATTAGGGTTGGAGACCTCTAATTTAGTTTATAGCGTATAGTGGTGCAGATAGAATTTCATATGCTATTAGAAAAGCTCAGTTATATCTAATGGAATATCTTTTCTTGTATATATTTTTCTGGATTTTTATGTCATTTTTGGAAACCATTTTTTAAGTGTGCAGCCAAATAAAGTTGGTCAGAAACTATCCTACTTTTCAGTTATGCTGTCCTATTATTCAATGTCCTCCACTTCCTAGATTGTTCGGAATCCACAACGTTATATGTTGATGCCTTCCATAGATTCTAATCATCATAGACTGAAAGGGACCATTTAAGCTACTGAAATAGACTTTGCTCAGATATTATATCCACCACTTAAAAAGATTCAGTCAAGAGAAATCCATCATTTCAACTGGTATTTGCTTCCACTATCAGACTGTTCTTACTATTACGAACTTAACTGTTCATTTGAAAACTGCCTTTCTGTAACTTTTTTTCCTCCATTTCATTATTTCAACTATTCAAAGACAACAATTTTCTCCTGGGCATTTTCAGATTTTAACAGTGAATTTGCATAATTCTGAGCTAACAGCATGTATCAGATGGCTTTAAAATATTCTCTATTAAAAAAAGTTCTGTGCTAATTATTGTCTTATCATGCTGACTTCTTTATTCTTGTAACATTTATCTACCTAAAACATTTGACAATAGAAGTTTTAAAATATCATACAAAAATACTTGTGCATATTTAAACCAGATATAAATCAACTGTAGCAACAAGATGGTTCAGCAAAAATGTAAGTGTATAACCTTTATGGACTATCTGCGCAATGAAACATATATTAACAAGAAAGTTCAGTCCATTAGAAAAAGCCTATAAGACCTTATATAGTTATATAATTGTGCAACTATAGCTATCATTATGGATATCCATTAAGTGCAAAGAGTGACCATATTAAAAGCATTTTTGTTATCACCTGAATGGAGACTTAGATCTGTTATTCAGCATTGACAACTCAGAAATATATCCTAAAATGCTTAATGTAAGAAGTAGATTAATAGGTAGACAAAAATCATGTTGATGTGCATATCTATTCCTATGTATCTAAAACACACATATTTATCTTATTCTATGTATGTTGTTATATGAATTATCTTATATTCTTGAACTGCAGCCTGTATCTTTTAGAGCATTATAGGTGGAGAGTAAAATTATACAAATTCATATCAGAAGAAACAGTAGATGGTGGGAACCATTAAGTTGACTTCTACACCATTCTGCTTATTAAATTATGCTACAGGTATAGGTTAAATAGCATTGAAATGACCAATACAATAGAAGATATGAAATAAATTTGTATGTAGAATTGAAGTACAATAATATTTCTGCTTACAAGTCTTTTATCTCTATTTCATACATTCCTGAGATTTACAAATTTGGTGAATTGGATGGAAGTAATATTGAACCCTCCACAATTAGACTCCAAGATTATGGAATTTATGAAAGGATTTATGAACTGATTCTCTTTTAGCATTCTATTTTACAAGGTTGTGTAGATAATTTCACTATTGCTTTGTGTGTCTGGAATTCAGATTGTACATACATGAAGTGTGAAAAGGATTTCTAGCTTTTTACTGAGATATTGGCATTGCACAGGTACAGTAGAAAGTATGGAAGGAGGGCAGTATAGCCTGTTATGGGGCATACCATGGGAAACAGTTATGGACAGAATTTTTTGTTTTATTTTTTCACTGTTCTTTAATTTTATGTATTAGTTTTATTATTACTGTGAGTCGCTCAGAGTTGCTTAAGATGAGCAGCCACATAAATCTTTTAAATAAATTAGTAATACTCAGAATTCCCTAGCCTGCATACCCATTGTTGAGAATTCTGAAACTGAAGTCAACACATCTAAAAGTTTCCAAATAGAAATAGCATTTTTTGACACTCTAGTCTTTGTAGATTCTAGCATCAGCACATATCATCTCAACAATTTAATCTGTTCAAAAAGAAGAAGAAGCAAATTACTCCTTATAGATCAATTGGATTTAATAGGCTGTCCAATATCTCAATAAATGCTTGTGATCTACAAAGCTCTCAATATTATGGATTTGATCATATGTTTAGTATATGAAGGAGACAGAGAGGGGTAAGCCTCTCTGTATCTCTTTCTTTTTCCATGTGTTTTGAAACATCACAAAGCTAATAAGATCTGTCATTCTCACCTTCTTACTGTACAAATCTGTCATGCTGAAGCACATCAGAAAACTGATCCATAAGTCAAATACAATCCACATTAGATGCAGAAGTTATGTAATCTTTTGACAGTCATGATCAGTCTAAACTGCATATGCCAGGATGTGGGCAAATCATGCTTCTCCTGGTAAGCTATCTCTCACCTTATGTAATAATTTGCTCTTCAGTCAGAATGTGTGTGTGTGTGTGTGTGTGTGTGTGTGTATGTGTGTGGATTTGTGAATTCATATATTCAGAGAGAGAGAGAGAGAGAGAGAGAGAGAGAGAGAGACAGAGACAGAGACAGAGACAGAGACAGAGACAGAGACAGAGACAGAGACAGAGACAGAGACAGAGACAGAGAGACAGAGAGAGAGAGAGAGAGATATTCTAAATTGTTGCTTATTTATTAGACCTCATTGTAATGAACATTTCTGCCCTGCTTTTCAGTTTACACTCACAATCCAAACTGAATTTTGTCTCATTAAATACCCCAATTTAGCCCAAAGTAATTCCCGCTTAGTTTTTAGGAGTATCCAAATTTAGCCCATGGATGTGTAATTATATGAATACCCTGGTGAGCATGACAGAGGGGAAATCACAATAGCTGCAAGTGGAAAAGACCAAGTAAATCCATCCCTTAAAAACTGTTATCCATAATACAGATTTACTTTCAAAGCACAATTTCTAGGAGCTTAGCACTATTTCCTAATGTACATGGCCCAGCAGTTGTCTATTGGACACTCTTCAAATAAATGTGAGTCAATGCTTGATTAAATCATGTTTACAGTTTTGAGCTTTTTTTTAAGTTAATGGTCTTTCAGGCTTTCAGAGTGCTGTTCAAGCAATTCTTACTTACAAAGCACGAATGGGTAAAATCTGAATCACCTTTGTTAGGTTCAGAATGATATTAAATCATGAGACCTATGGAAAATGCCTATCCTGATAAGGAAAGAATGATAGAAAATTCCAACCTGTGTGATTAATTTATGATTCAGTATGTCCTATGAACCTAGAGAACTAGTAGAGTTTTGGTTAATCTGAAGTTTTGGTTAAATCTGAACAGTTTCTTTGTTGAACACAATCTTTTTGCTGCTGCTCTTCATTGTAAAGAAGCTCCAAACCAAACTCTAGTTTTTCTTCATATAAAAAAAGACAAAGCTGATGCAAAAATTCTACTCAAAACGGGAAAGAGAGACAATCTTTTTCTCTATGACAATTCTCTACAGTTCAGGTTGCTTTTGGATTGCAGCTAACTGGCATGGGAGCTGCTGGAGAAAACACCTAAGCATTCCATTGGCACATTGCATTTGCTTTATCATTTGAGTGGGATTAGAATACAGTGAATTGCTTTGCTTCTTTGTTAACATATGTGACCTTCACTCTGTGTTAAAATCCACTGGACATTGCAATAAAAGAGACATTTACATCTGCAGAAGAACCTCAAAATTCATTGAGGTTTTTTTTTCCCTTTAAGTCACTGGTTGGCTCCCAATAACCCACCAGGACGCATCCCTCCAATTTTCTTGGCAAGATTTCAGAAGTGGTTTACAATTGTCTCCTTCCTAGGACTGAGAGAGAAAGTGATTGGCTCAAAATCACCAGTTGATCTTTGTACCTAAGGCAGGACTAGAACTCATAGTCTCTCAGATTCTAGCCTGGTGCCTTAAGCACAACACCAGATTGGCTCTCATACTTACTATTAATCCACTGCATAAATTCCTCTTTACTGAGAGTTATCAATCATAATCTTTCTTGTCACTCCCATGCAAGATGACAAATAGATTTTTTTTTTACATTCTAGTTCAGGCTGAGACAAAGTGACTAGCCCAAAGTAAGTCTAAGGATACATAGTGTGGATATTGTTACTCATAGTCCAACATGTTAAGCAAATGCTTTTATGGCGCTTCAGTCATGTGACTCTAAGTAGTTATGAACCACTACAGATCTGTAATAATATAATAACCCCTCAAATCAATATGTCAAATAATCATAGGATACATTGCAGAAAAAGTCAATGTGGATATTGAAGTTCATCTTTTTTACTTACAGAAGCCTTATTCTTATAATGTATTTATACATCTGTTAAATGAGTTGGGAGCAGGGGACACTAAGTCCCATATGTGGCATTCTTCCTGCCTTTATCTCTAACCACTTAATCACCCATGCTGCCCTCATATTTCATTTTAATACTTTTTTCCTGGATTCAATTCAAGGTGCTGGTTGTCACCTTTAAAGCCTTACACAGTTTGTGACCAGGCTATTTCAAGGATCAACTTTTACCAATCATACCTGCCTAACTCACCAAAGTGGGGAGGTGGGGAATGATATGGGTCCCCTCTCCTAAGGAGATCCATCTAGCAGGACCAAAAAGGGCTTTCTTCATGGTAGCTCCCTCCTTGTAAAGCATCATTACCTGTTTTGACACTCTTTCACAAAGGTCTGAAGATGCAGTTTTGGCAATGGGTCTAAGGACCCCTGAACGGATGGAGCCCATTAAGTGGTCTGTTTGATTGATTGTTGTTGCTAGTTGTGTGTATGTAGGGGGTTATTGCTCATTTATTGTTTCTATATCTTTGTAAGCCACCTGGAGCCACTGAGTTAATTGAGCACCCATACTAATTTTCTTAAATAAATAATACTCAAAATTGGTAAAACAAAGGGGGAGATACTTCCACATGTTCCAGCTACTGGAGGATATCCCCTTTTTATGTCAGTGAACAAATTTGTAATATTTAGAGCATATTCTAGATATCCTTACAAAATGGCTACCATTCATTCATTCATTTATATGATTTTTATAGGCACCCATCTCAGTAAATGATATAGTGGACATGGCTGATTATCCAGAACAGCTTGCTAAAATGTAACACCCCTGTTTCTTATTCATTTTTATTTTTACCAATCCAGTAAGATACCTTACATTGTGCATGATTCTGTTTTGATTCTGTCCTTTCAGAGTACATATTTATTTATGTATTTAGATTTATATACCGCCCTTCTCCTGAAGGACTCAGCACGGTGTACAGAAAACATAAAAATTCAACATTGAACTTTAACAATATTTACAAAATATGGGATATGGGGGAAGGGAAT
>JANHFO010002030.1:39213-54952 GCA_032468095.1 Pareas carinatus
TCAGTCAGAGTTAATAACTTAGATGCCTGAGCTGGAGAAGTCCCAGCACTTTTAGACAGACCACGCTTCAATTGTTTTGAAGTCATTTCTTTATTTTATTGATGTGTGATGAAGACCTCTGACTTTGAAGCTGCTGCTATTTTAAGTAATAGTTCCATTCTGTTTCTCATTGCTCAGATCCCACCTCAAGTATGGTGTTCAGTTATATTACCCATTTATTTATATTGGATTATTTATATCATTTTGTGTCATTCTCAATAAATAAAGATGGTCAAAATATGCTGTTCCAGGTTAGTAAGCGGCTTTACATGGATAAAATACTGCTCATGAAAGTGACAAAATCACATTTGCCCTGAAAGCACCAAGTATGGAAACTCATTAGCTCTTTATTCACACATTTTCAGTCAGTTCATCAAAGCAATTAAGAGAAACTTTATTCACACATTTTCAGTCAGTTCATCAAAGCAATTAAGAGAAACTTTAAAAAAGTTCTCTTACTCATATGGACATCTACTTTACCTGGATGCCCTGTGAGTAGAATGACCAAAGAAACATTTTTGGAGAGCAGGAATGAATGCAGTTGCTCTGTATTTGAATCCCTTCCCTGCACATGTGATTCTGAGGTATTTTCCTGGTGTGGTTTTCAGTCAGTCTTTCTCCCCTATACCTCCCTTTATAGCTTGCTGTCATCTAGTTCAATACCTCCTGAAGTGCCCCTCATCAAAATCC
Source organism: Pareas carinatus (assembly GCA_032468095.1). Classification (NCBI taxonomy): domain Eukaryota; kingdom Metazoa; phylum Chordata; class Lepidosauria; order Squamata; family Pareidae; genus Pareas; species Pareas carinatus. Next base: position 39,943 of record JANHFO010002030.1, read on the forward strand.
ACTTGGATATTTGACATACACACTCATCCCACTCATCAGATAGCCACATTAGGTTATTTGCAGGACTGCATCTCCCTGAGAGAATCTACTCATCTTACCAGGGTGGTTAGGGTAGGCACATGTCAGTTTCCTTCACTGAAATCTTGTCATCTAGTGTAACCTCGGAAGTGTGCCTTTTCCATGGACCATTCACCCACATACATTAGTAATCTGACAGGCCATCACAAATAAATAAATCTCTACCACTATCTTCTTTTGATGTGATTTTTCAGACCAGGCCTGCACAGGGATATATGATACCTCCAAAGCTTCCAAATTCTATTTTTAATATGGTAGAGAGAAATACCTGGATACAAACTCTTTGCACTGTGTCAGTTTAATTAGATCCAATTTATTTAAATGCAAAATGACTTTTGTTCTGGGACTGCCCTATTTTTTCCCAGACTTTTTGAAGATCAGTTCACAGCCTCCCTCTCAACGTACAAGTAGAGTTCTCAGTTTGAGAACATTTGGGCAGAGAATGAAATCTAAATAAATTTGCATGCATACATTTTTTTTTTGGCTAGCATTCCAGCTCTGAAGTGTCAAAACAGGCGTAACTGATGACAATGAAATGTTTTTCTGATTTTACATAGCAAGATGTGCCAAAGAGCTTGGGGCACAAAGAGTAAGCATTCAAAATGAAATTGTTTTGTTCACAGAAAATAGGGAGAATATAGCAAGAATCCATTTCATTGTCATGTGCAACAATAGCTCATGAAGACATCTTTCAATTGTTTGTCTTTTGATTGCTGCATAGAAGTCTTTTCATAAACGACTCTTATCCTTAAAACTGATTTCCCATGTCATCATTTTATATATTTGATTATATGTATATTTGGCTCCCAAACAATCTTTACTGATAACTCTCTCACTCCTATTCATTTTCCATGCCTTGGTCGTTTAATGTATCAGTTTATTCCAATATAGACTGGATTGGATTTTTTTAACACAAAAGTGGTATTGTGAGTCTTAAACCAGACCAATTCATTAGATGTGTGTGTGTGTGTGTGTATTTAAATTATGTTACAACCCCTAGTATGACCCCTTTTATGGGAGAAGGCAATTGTCTCCTATTTCCATCCTTCAATTCAATCTCACGAATCATCAGATAGAAAGCCAATACTTTTATGTTGACTGTTTTTATATTATGTTATATATATTATGTTATATTATGTTATGTGCCAGCACAAAAAATATAATATATATAAATAGGTTAAGACCCAAACACACCTACATACACATACCCATGAAAATCTGTGAGTATATATATATATATATATATGTAGATTTTCATGGGTACAGGTATGTAGGTCTAAGTGTGTTCAGATCTTCTCTCAGGTCTCACTTGCCATCTTCAGGCTGGTGCTTTTGGGTTCTTGCTAGTCTGAGCAAAGTGTGATTGGAGTTGCCTTTTATCTATAAATACTGGTGGGAGGGTTTGGTGTGCTGAGCTGGTTGGCTGCGTTGTTATTTCCTAACTGGCTGATGGAGTTGATGTTGGTATAATGGGCTGTTGGGTTATAATCTCCTGGGTCATTTGTGTAGTGATTGCTTTGGGTCCGGTGCTGGTTTTCATAGCTGGGACTCGTTTGTTGGTGAGGGCTAGTTTCCAGATGCCTAGAAGATGGGAGGTATCGTCCCATTTATTCATGTTGTGAGGGTATTTCGATAGCTTCGCTGATTATTTTCTTGTTGAAGTGTTCAATGTTGGAGATTGAAGATGGTGAGTGAGACCTCACCGAAACATTACCATGACTGTATTATTAATATGTCCTAAAATTGTTAGTAGCTCAACGTCATTGTCAGGAATAGCACATTCTCCTTTGCATCTCGCAACTTGTAAGAGAATAATTTATATGTTAATGTATACAAAGCTGAAATATATCTCTTACAGTGTGAAACCAACATTAGGAGACGTTCCACATTATGTGGCATAGATAAGCAGCAGAGATCATATTTGGATTTTGGAATTTTCCTGTGGATTCTTATTTGCCTGATTGATTAGCTGGAAAGAAAAAGAGAATAAGAGTTCGTAAGTGGGTGAACATTTTGATCTAATTTCCTAACCATTCCATCTAATCTTTGCCCTTTAAATGTTTCCTTAATCACCAGTGCATGATAAGGAGAGTCTCAATTTCAAAATAATTTAACTTATTTTGAAATTTCTAAAGCCTAATTCACCATTCACATCTGCATCTTTGAGTAATGTGTATTGGATGCCTTTCTTTTGACTTTCTCTACCTTTAATCATACAATAACCTATTTACTTTACTGTATTGTGTAGTTGTTGAAGTTTTGACCCATGACTGGGAAGTTCAAGTTTTCCTTAAACCAGGAAAACTCAAAATATTATTCCAATCACTATCCCAATCTATTGCAAAGGGTTATTGAGGGAGAAAGGGAGAAACATGCTATGAAGTAAGTCAATCTAAAATAAAGTAGGGTATAAATCTAACTAATGAAAAGTAATATTCTTAATCATCAACAATTTCAATAGGAAATACAGAACAATTAGGACTTTCAAAACTGTCCAGAGACTTCTTGAAATTTTATGACTTATGAATTTTCTGAATGTTCATTTTTATGGAAATATATCATTACTCTGAATAGCATCAAAATAATGTAGCGAAAATTGTAAATTATATTTCAGGATTTAGTTTAGCTCATTAGTGGGTTTCCCCTCTACTGATCTTCTAAGAAATGTCAAGTAGGTTTTAATTATACTCTTTATGCTGGAATCTAATCTTGAAATTGTGTTTTTAATTCTCCTATCATTTTGTTCTCTTTAAAATACAATTTTATTCACATCTGCCACTAATTCACTTTCCCTCCCTGATCATTTTTCATTTGAGAATACGGACAAAGATTCCAAGTTAGAAAAAACCTACCTTAGTGCTTTTTTTGGGAGACCATACCTACTTTCTAGACCCAATTTTATAAAGCAAAAATCTGTCAGAACCACTTTACAGCTGATTGGTAACTCTCAAAGTCATCTTTTTTTGTGTAGAAGCTCTTTGATCGCTATTTTTCAGCTTTGATCAAAGGGTTTCACTGAGAATTCATTAGTTCTATATAAATGATCTGGTGGGAAGACAAGATGACCCTATAAGGAATGCAGGTGAAAATAGATCTCTACTAAAATAGAGATCCTTAATGCTACTGATCAATGTTAATAATCAGCCTCCTCATTGCTATTCATATTGCATGCATCCTTGGGACTATTCTAGATTTGCCTTATGGATCAACTGAGAAAGAGAAGAAAGTCAAATAGACATCAAGTATAGGGAAACTAGGCATAAGTGAACGTAATGAATGCATCATTTTTGTTATATCTTTGGACCTAGAAGTGGAAGTTGGTTTGTATCTTTTCTTTCCTATAAAGCCCCACCATTTTTTTCAAAGCTAGTGTTGTATGTAAGAGAATCTTGTATTGATAAGAAAGCAGCTTTGTAAAAGAAAATATGGAATCCAATTTCACAATTCAGCTTCTCATACTTCCCCTGGTATTAATTTAGTATGGTTTAATTTAAATAATTAAACAATTAAGCATAGGATCTAGTGGAAACTATCAAACACAGTAAGCTATTCAAATGAAGTGATAAAACTATTGTAAATATCAGAAAGGTAAGTCATGTTTTCAAAGCTTTTGGCCCCATTAAGGATCTTTGATAAATGTGAATTCACACTTGCTTTCAAATGTTGAGTTCAGGGCCAGATTAAGGCCCACTAATGCCCTAAGTACAGTCCAGCAATGGGACCCTTTGCCCCTTTCATTCCTTAACCTGATATTAAGAGTCAATAAGTGCTGAAAGTGAAATAAGAAATTAAAATTTTAATTTTATTAATGACATCCCCCAAGTTAGAACCTTATATAACACTTTTTTAAATAAACATTTTAAACTATACTCATTTTAAAATAATATTTAACACTAAACAGCAGTAAACTATACACAATCAAATTATTTATTATAACTAGGGCAACATAAAAATGCACATTTTAAAATTTGTTTAAAAATTATTATATATTAAAAATAAATTTAATATTTTGTTAGAAATACTTTAATCATGCCCACAAAGATTATAAGATAAAATAAAATTTGATGTTACATTTACTAAAATTACATGATATTGAGAGCTTAGTTTTCAATTCTGAAAATCCTTCAAACCAAACTTTTAATCTTTTGTACTAACCACAACAATAAAAATATTTCTTTAAAAAAGCAGATTAAAACTGAATATTGTCCTGCTTCAGGTTTCAAATATTGACTCACACACAGAGGTTTTAGTGTCTGACAGTTTACTCAAAATCAAAGAGTAGTAACAGTCAAAGCTGCAAACCAGGGTCTCAGATGCTTCCCAAAATGATTTACTTTAAAATAGGAGTGTGCAAAAGAATAATTCAAAATCAGTCCAAAGTTCCATGAGCTGGTTCAGAGTTGTCAGCCTGTACAGAAGATCAGACGTTGAAGGACTCTTACACAAACAATATTCACGGGAACATCATTCAATAGTCAGGTATCAGATAATTGTTTCCAGCAACAGAACATAAGCCAGGGCTGCCTCTCAAATCAGGCTGCAGTCAGCTTCAATCATCACCTGAAGTTTCAGAGAACTGTTCTGCTCTGCTCTTCTTTTGACTCACTGGGTATGAGATCTAGAAGGCATTATATTATCCTTATCTGATTGTTTCATTTATATCCAGGTGGTACCTGTTTTGATCAGCCTTGTATGATTCTTGGTTGGTGTTGACCAAACATCCCACAGATACAGCTGGTGCAGCTTCTTCAGATTCAGAATTTGATTTCTGAGCACAGATTATGACAAACATGGCAGATAAGGACACTTGAAAACAATTCAACTAGAGTATGGCCTTAACTCTTGTTAAGGGCATAATTGCTAGGGGAGAAAAGTCTGTGGTGCTTCCCTATTTCATTGATTTCCTGAGCACATGCTTATTCTGCTTAATCTAGGACTAGATGAGGAGTTATGAAATATAGAATATTGGCAAGCATAATGGCAATCATAATCTCAGAAAACTAAACAGATTCTTTAAGTATCACTTTTTACTAACATCAAAAGAATGGAATACAGTTGGAAACTTTAGCTATTCTATTGCTGATCTATAGCTTTGGGCTGAGCTGACCTCTAAGAACACTTCCAATTTCATATTTCAGAACATATCAGCCTTCATCCAGGTCTGCCTATATTCATCATACAGCTTCAAATATTAGCACTCTAGGATGCATAACAAATATTTCTGAAGGGCATTTTAACAAATTCAGTATATAATTTTAAAAAATCATCAGCAGAGAGAAACCACATATAGACCTTAGTAATTTGAATGGTTATAATAGTATCGAATATAATAAAAGACTTACCGTTTTGATCTTCAGTATCACTGCAAGGATTGTAGAAGAGAAAGAATAGCATGGCTGAATGCTCAAAATATTATTGCCCATATTTTTAACCATATTGTTAAAAAGCATATTCATGTATCCATGACATTTTAGACTCATGTTTAATTATTGAAGAGGAGGAAAAGGAGGAATAGTACTAGTTTAGGAAAAGATAGAGAATCTTCAGATACAATACTTACTTTTAATACTTTTAATTTATATAGTGAATGCCAGAATGAAACAGGATTTAGAATTCAGCAGCAGTATCTACTTTTAAAACTGAGGAAATGAACACAATGCATCACCAGCAAATTCAAGAACAGAACAGATTTAGGTCAAGTATTAAGTTGGCAGATACATTTAAAGAAGGGGTTGAATAAAATGGAATCATTGCCTGACCTCATCCTTATGCATGCCTCGTTAAGAACTGGTTGCCTTGTTCCTTGTTATATTCACATCAGATAAAATAAAAGACAGGCATTTGAAATCTGTAGCAGAAAATAATTCAAAATAGAAAGACTCTTGTAGTGGCATAAAGACATGTGCTTCGTGTTCTTAAACTTTGTGGAATTTTCAAGTTCAGTCCCCCAATTACCCTTTCTATTGATTCAGGTAGATAACATATATTAAATGCATTCTGTTTATGCTGACAAACACAATTTTCCTTTAACTGGTGACATGGGTGGGGTTGCTTTGTTTGCTGAACTTTCCTAGAAATCGCTTGCTCATCTACAGACCATCAAGGCAGAAAAAAATTGCATCTCTTCCCTTGATAATTTTGATTCTAAAACTTATCAGTATAGGTTATAGTGCCAAGTGGCAACGTCAGGATAGATATAAATTCAAATTAGAATTGTCTTGTTGGGTCAGACACAAGAGATACTAAAACACACACACACACCTCATGACTATTTTGGTTTAATCAGCTGTCGCTTGGGAGGGGGATGGCATGAGGAATATTGTTGACTCTTAAGAGTCTTTCAATAGATCATTTTTTTCTCAAGTTCAAAAATTCCAAGATACAAAGTCACTCTATTCTATTAAGACAGGGGTCTCCAACCTTAGCAACTTTAAACTTGTGGACTTCAAGTTCCAGAATTCCTCAGTCAACTATGCGCTACGGGTTTATGAGGTCAGCATTTTTCAATGGAAAGTGGCAGTAGGTGGGAAGAATGAATCAAAGTCACATTTCATTATTCAAATTTGGACGTCTGTCTTTGGAAAGAAGAGAATTAGAGCAATCTTATTGCCTTTTAAATATTCATATTAACATTTCTGTCTGGGTTTGTAATACTTCTGAAAGAAACTTTAAACCATTACTATTTTGCAGTTTTATTTTTAAAGAAGACAACTTACAATTCTATTCTATCCTCTTTTTTGTTTGTTTTCATTGCTGTCTTGGTACAATTCTTAGAGAAGACTGAAAGCACATTAAAAAGCACTTTAAACTTCCATACTGTGGGCTAATATGGATAAATGATTTTTAGAACAATAGCAGAGTTTTAAGTGCATTATTATGTGCTAATGGGTATGCTAATGTACATTTAAAAAATAAGTGTTTTTGGAAGTGCTATTGCCGAACAATGTTGTGCCTAATCACCGTGTTGTATTTTTTTAAAAAAGTAAGAATTCCCCTATTCCCAATCACTGCCCACCCCAAAAAGTACTATTCCAAATATAAACTGCATCTCAACCTTAAATACTACTTGAAATGAATATAACAACAAAACACACATTGTTTTCTTTTAAAAAAAAACAATTAGATTATATTATCTACAATCAAGAAGAAAAAGTCAATCACAACAAAGAAAGTTCTGGATAAATATATTTACTTTATAAAATGCAAAATTAGGAAAACCAACAGATTGTTTAAAGAATCTGAATTAGAATTTAGAAAGAAGAGTAGATGGAGGAAAACGACGTTTTAAAGTTTGTTTGAAGTTCAACAACTAATCAGAATTGAAGGATATATCAACACAAACAATGAAATGAACAATCAACGAAAGATATACACAAAAAGGTAATTTTCTTCAACAAAACATACACATGGAGTTTCCATAATGTAGATAGTGGATACGCAGTAATTCTTCTTGGCAAAATATCAATCTGTGGTATTGTCACTGAAGTTTATGGATTATCAGGAAAACCTACCTTGGTAGCAAATCCTGTCAAATATATTATCAATCTATTTTCTGTTATTACCAAACCTTGAAAACTGACTATTCCAAAATAGTTAGAATATAACATCAGTCATCATAAAAGCATATACAGGTATCCTTGATTTAGTCACTGTGCTTGAACCCTTACCATCATGTGACTAGACTTGATTTTATGACAGTTTTTTGATGGTTGTAAAGTGAGTCACTGTGGTTATTAAACAAATCACATGGTTGTTAAGCGTATCCAGATTATCCAATGGTGGTTTTTTTCTGCCAGAAAATAACAAACAAAAAGGTTTCATATCATGGTCACATGATCCAATTGTCAGGTACCCAAAATTCAATCACATCACTGCGGGGAGTGAGGGTAATTTTAATTTCAAGAACAGATCATAATAGCTTTGAAAACTCTGGCATTACTTCAAATGGTTATTAAACAGTCAGTTCTAACTTGTGGACTACTTGTGGCAAACAGGTGGATGCTCTTATATAAAGTTGAAAAATCCATCCATGAGGGACTTGTGAATTCAGCCAATGAAAGATGCTTTATTGCCATATGAAGGCAAATTTGCAGAGTATCACATAGCTCAGGAATAAAAGATGACCTGGTCTTTCTAGCATAATTTTTCCTGAAAAGACCTGTTTATAGCTAATGCTGTTCTGATTGTGGGGGGGACAAATAGAGAGATTTATAGCACAGAGAGGTACCTTTAGCCTCATTTTCTAACTCAATAAAAAACAGCTTTGAATTTTTCCAGGTAAATATTTTAAAGCAAAAAGGACTTCTGGCAAGTTTATCATATTGATGGTTCAGAGTTATGATGTTCAATTCTTCCTTGCATTCTTCTGATTCCTTGTAGACCACCAACAAATGAGTTCACAATCAGTGATAATTGGGATGTGTCGCACTTGCACTGAGGATAAAGCATTGTACATTATAGGTTGTGTAAAGTTTTTCAATGAAGACATACTCTTATATCAATGCTATATTTATGTCACTGATTGTTTTTGTCTGCTATGGTAACCTAGGTGCATAATCTGGCTGATGTGAATATATGCATATTGTATTGAAAAATAAAAGTAAGCAATCAAAACCAATGGGCAAAGTTTCTTTGGTTTTCATTTCATATGACCCAAACGTTAATTGCAGAAACTAATACACATCCTGAAATTTAATTATCCTTTACTTTTCACCTGTCAGCTGCTGTGATGTACATTGGAACAAACAGAATACAAAAAGACCTTTGTTAAAAAAAAGGAAATATTAAAAGAATTTATGTGCAGAACATATACAATTTTTGTGAGCACTTTAAAAAATGTATACAGACTGAAAAATGAGATAGAACACAACACACAAATATGATAAGTGTGAAAGGCTAATTTGTCCTTCCCTTGAAACAAAAATTAATATGAAATTCATGAGAAAACCACAAAAAAACCATTTGTGATAAAGGGAAGAACAAAGTCACTGCAGCATGTAACAAACAGCATCTATCACAAAAGAATTTACATCAGCCTAATGAGCTCCATAGTCAAAATTTACCTTTAAACTGAATTTAGATATGATTAATATTTAAGCTAAGCCAACAGGTTTGGATAATATCACTGCAATAAAAATAATTATTTTTAGTTGTATTAATTTCCTGACTCTTAAATACATATCTTTATGAATTTTGGAAGACTCAGGCAGTTGGATGATTATATTGCAAAACAAAATGAAAAATGCTGCTGCCATACCACAGCATGCTTAGACAAAAGTTGAGCTACTTTGAAATACTACACATGATAACCATTCTCCTTTTTCCAAGCGCTAAACAAGGTCATGGTCATCAGGCTAATGGGAGCTTGAACATTCTTTCAAAACTACACAGAAGGGAATCAGTTCTGAGAGATAGCTAAACCATTCTTTGCATGTGGAATTGTGATGGACAGACTGCAAGTTTAGCCATTTCAATTCACTCCTTGTTTGCCTTTACAAACTGAAGGTGAGAATAAATTGAAAAGGAAGTCTAAACCCACAATTCTCCATTGTAAGTCAGTATGGGTCTAGACTGGAAGCCAAGTGCCAAACCAGAACAATTTTAGTTAAACCAAAAGGTACAGTAGTCAGGCTTTCAGTAGTCGTAGAAAGTTTCATGGAACTGAGAAGTAGAAAACTCAGGAGATGAATGTAGAAAAACTGACCACAAGGCTGGCTACTTTAATATTATCCTGACTGTTAACGTAGAAGATTATGCTGGAAGTCCTTCTTATATTTACAGACGGTTCATCTATTTACACCATTTTAAGTAACAATCAGCAACTAGTTAATTATAGAAGGCTTTTGTTTAAATAAAGATATTTTTAATCGGAGATACTGTTGTCATGTAAATGCATCATAATGAAAACAATGTTTTCTCCAGACAGTTTCATGAGATTAACTTTTTTTTTCAAATAAAGCCAAAGTTTTTTGTAAACAATTCAGATACCACAGGGTTTAAACAATCATCGTCAAGTTAGCCCTCACCACAAAAAATGCACAAACATGCATGAACATGGATGAAACTACTTACCATACTTAAACATCTTCATTTACATTCTTTACTAGGCTATCCTGCAGTCCAGGAGGCAAAAAAGACTTTTTCTTTCTTTAATTAATTAAAGGACAACCCATCTGGCTTCTTTTTCTCAAAGTCTTCTTGCTGCTTTGCCTTTGCAATGTTCTGAATGATTAAAAAGTTCATCTGGTTTTTGATAAGCCAGAACAAATTAGAGGAGCATTGATGAAATGAGCTTGATGTTTGTTCCTTGTTATGTTGTGAGCTTGGCTTATGGGATGAAATTCAAGGAAACTTCTCTTCACATTGTAGCCATCTTTCATGACATGACATTGCATCAAAGACTTGCAATAAGTGAGGCCATACATTTTAAACACTGAATAGTGATCACCACAGCCCATCAGAAATATAAAGTGCACTTTAGTATTATTCCAAGATTTCCAGTAACTCCATAACTCTCAACTTCACTGATCTATGCAATATTCAATTGAAATGCAAGCAAATTGACTATTTAAAAGAGAGATTTCTTTGCAATAGAAGCTTCAAAACTTAAGTCAATGTTATTGCAAATAAAATTTACATAAATATATGCAAATATGAAGCAATCTATTATTTCCTCATCCACAATAACTCCTACTCTATATGGGGAGTGTAATCACATGTCACAGACTTTGAGATTAGTGCCAATGAATATCATGAGGTTTATTTGTGAATATATATATATTTTTAAAGTTATTTTGAATGCCTTCTGTTCTTTGAGGCCAATGTGGGAAACACTTTTTAATCAACTGCTTTGTTTATAAAAGTAGTTACTCCAAAGCACACATTAAAAAATTGCTATTTGAGGTAATATAAATTTACTTTAGAAAATTACAAATATTAAATAATTGCAATTCATCTATAATTACTTTCAACACTGGACTACATTTAGCAATTTACAATATTTGATAGTTTACCATCAGTTTTAATATGAATCTGAAAGCACCCTTCACCCATCTGTTTGCACCCTTCAATGCCACAATGATTTTGAGATGTCAACATCTATGAACTTCATTTTTTGAGCTTTCAATATTTCAGATAATATGTCATATTGATGAAGTGAATAAAGAGCTTCTTATGCGACATTTGGGATGGTTAAATAAAAGTTCTAGCAAAATTGTTTTTCAACGCTGAGACAATGACATAGAAATGTTCAGGAAATGACATATGAATGCTGTAATTCATAAGGAACAAGGTATTTGACATCACACATTATTTCTAATGTAATCAGAAAGTACTGTGTTTGGGAGAAATTAAAGATAAGTTCAGCATTTACTCATACTTGCTTCATTCCCTTCTGGATCAGGGGTCTCCAAACTTGGCAGCTTTAAGACTTGTGGACTTCGGTATGCTGACTGAGGAATTCTGGGAGTTGAAGTCCACAAGACTTAAAGTTACCAAGTTTGGAGATCCCTCATCTAGACAACTATCAGATTTTCCCTACTAAAAATGATTCATCAATGTACACTTAGATGTGACCCAGCGAATATACTATAAATCCATTCTAAATCCTTACTTAACTGCTAGAGTAAATAAAAGACTACTGCAAAACTCAGTTTAAGAAATTATTATACATTGTTTTATGTATCATTATATAAAAACTTACAGTTAGCAAGCATATGACACAAAGAAATGGATTGAAATAGCAGTAAGTATGAATGCATGCTTTTTACAATGAATCTCAAACATTTTTTTGCCTATTCAAATATTCAGCAACCTACATGCAGATCAATTTCTCAGTGTGACCTTCTGCCACATCATTAGATATGTTTTCAACTGATATTTCTGTTAAAGTGGTTATGAATTCATAAATACCTGATTTAATCATTTGTTCCTGAAAGTGGATAACTTTTCTTTGTAATCAAGTAACAAAATAAATAACAATAAAAAAGAAAAATATGATTACAATACTAAATGATAGTAATAAGGGTCTTATTGCCATTTATTAATTTTGCTTATTATTGACTGATGGTTTTTTCCTTCCACGAAACTGGAGTAGTTCTTCGGAGTCCAGAACATCTCTAGCTTGTAGTTTCAGAGCTGATACTTTCATAAGTCACTGTCGTATATTCAAAGTCACTCCGGAATGCACTAATCTCAAGCAGTCTACATAATGAAAACAATGCACATATAACAAATTCAATGGAAAGAATTTTGTTTGACACAATAAAATACTGTAACATAAGAAGGATATTATATAGATACAACATCGTGAATTCAACCATGAAAAGAAATGTGATTTATTTGGAAGTTGGTTCTATGCAAAAGGATGGAAATTGCTTACATGGGTCTGCTTTTGTACCTTATGCCCAAAAGCCAATCCATCCATCCATCCATTCATTAAATAGGGTTTTAATGGGATACCTGGAGAAGATGGAGCAAAAGGTTTTGTCCATGCGAAAGGTTAGGATTTTTTAAAGAGTTGAAGCAACAAAACTTGTGATTGGCAGGAAGACTTAGCCCACCACCACACCAGGTTTCGGCAACTTGGAGACAAAAAGACATGTGAAGCCATGTCACATATAGAATATCACTTCTGGTGGTTAGAATTTGGATATAAAAACACTTATGTGCAAAGTAATTTAGAAGAAAGGATGAACAGCAGACTACTGAACAGATTCACAGATGTCTACATTCACAGCAGGAATGAGAGATGGAATGTTTTTCTTGCTGAGTCTCAGAAATTCATTTTCTACACTTTCTTTACCCAAGTCAGACATTTAGTTACAGATTCTTGTATCCTTTACCTTTTCAACAGCCATGAATCATATGTTTCAAGGTGTGAAACTGAACTTCTGTGTCACATGCACCCTCCAAAACCTTGGGTATAGGCCAGAAAGAAAAAATGCCACTATTTTGGGCTTTGCAAGGTGACATAGGGCAAAATTATTACATTAATAGAGACAAGGAATTTATTAAATCTAGTCTATTAATTTATTTTAATTAGATTAAATAAAATAAATTTTGCTTTTGGCCTAAACATCTTGAACTATAACCAAATGTGATTGTATACTGTTGGGTGAGTACATTCACAATAGTTCATCAGTAAATGCCACTCATAACACTCAAAATAAATACCTAAGAAGGATATCATGGGTAATGGAAAAATGCAAAAGAGTTTCAGGATTTCAATAAGAAACAAGCTCTAACTCCTACTTCATGAAGATGGCCAATAGGCCTTAAGTAAAACCAGTTTTACCTGAATTATGAGAATAAATAAGAAAGCATCTATATATTAACTCAACTTCCCTAAAATAAGCATGCCACCAATTATGACTATACGTAGAGCTAAAAGATATAGTAGGTTCTCTATTTTTCTATAGTATGTAAATCAGGCTGGAAGTTATTACCTTCTGAAACGCTTTAAATACTGGATTTTAAACGAATAATGATCATGAAAAAACAGCTGCTTAAAAAATCAAGCGTAAAAATTCAGAATCATACTTTGCAGGATACTATGATGGAACCAAGGAAAGTGACTGAATATGTAGAATGTGTTACTGAAATTACGGCAAATTCTTTTAAATTCTTTGTTCATTCAGTGAATAGCAACATTTTTCAAACAAGCCAAAACACGTAACCACACACACACACGCACACACACACACACACACAAATAAAGATCTCAGTTTTTTTCAAAGAAAATAAATGGAATGCGGGGATGGTGAATTGGGAACAATATAACAGTTCACTTACCTTTCGTTGTCTTTTACACCCTAGTAGTGTTGTACTCAGATTCATGCTTGTTTAGAGACCCAATGAGGCAGAACCTGGAATGTTATGGCTATTTCATTCAAGATAATAATGTTTGCATAGAAAAAAAAGAAATACATGCATATACATTCTTTACTGAAACATATCTAAAAATTCAAGTCAAATCGATTTAAGATACCTAAAATTGATAGGCTGGTAGGCAAAAACAATGCTCTTATTAACTTTATCAACCCTTTAAAGTTAGTTTGCTAAAATGGTTTGATGTGACTAATTGACAAAGTGCTCTGAGAGTTTGGGATTGCAGTGAGGAGGGATATGTCAAGCATTGCAGGAAAAAATAATAATAATGGGGCTCCAGTCATGTGGCTATGTCCGCCAATTTAAATTGTTGTATTCCTCCTGTAGACATCCCAGATTTGAACAGTTTTTATGTAGATTATGAAAAAAGACTGAACACATGAACACAATAACATGGAGAATAATGTGTGAAGCCTAAACTTATCACAATGTTTCTGGCAGTTTCCAAGTATATTACATATAAATATTTTTCACTTCAAATTTGCCATAATCTTTTAGGTATTTTTTATTAACAAGCATGCTGTGCATTTCACAGCAAAAGAGTCCCCTTATTTTTCTTAGAAACAGTAATTCTGTCAGACTTGATTTAGAAAGCTTCTGCTCTCCTAAAAAAATTTCATAAAGCAAATCAAAAAGAATATCAAGTTAAAGCATAAAAAATATCTCTTAGTCTAAATCGCAAATAAGGCAAATAATGATAGATCTACAGAAATCGCCATATAATATTTCAAAATACCATATTTTGCTATATAAAAGAAACATGATCAATGAGAGAAAGGAGAAGGAATTTTCCTATTGATTTATTCCTCCTTACAATTTGGAATATTACATTGAAGCTCTGTAAGAAATCAGCTCTGCCTGCTGATTTTTCAAAGAAAGCTGCCCTTAATGTAATCAAAGGTGTCTTTGGCAGATAAAGTCTATCAATTCTTTCATACATTTTTAGATTTAATGGAATTAAAATAACAAGAAACCATGTCACTCCTGAAAATAGAACAGACAATTTTTGATGATGGAGCAGTATTAGAAAGATCAAAAACAGAAG
>JANHFO010002030.1:58549-68738 GCA_032468095.1 Pareas carinatus
TATTATTGTAATTCCCCATGTTATATGTGATTGTTTTTTACCTTTTATGTTGTTTTAAATGGCTGTTCACCGCCCTGAGTCCCTTCGGGGAGAAGGGCGGTATACAAATTTAATTAATTTAATTAAATTAAATTAAATTAGTAAGACCACAGCTGGAATACTCCATCGAGTTTTGGCCACCTTACAAAAAAGATGTTGAGACTGTAGGAAAAAGTGCAAAGAAGAAGACAAAAATATATGAAAAATGGTTGCAGGAATTGGGTATGGCCAGTCTAGAGAAAAGAAGGACTAGGGGTGACATGATTCCAGTAATTGAGGAAGAAGTATTTGCCACAAAGAAGAAGGGGTTGATTTGCTGACCAAAGCACCAGAAGGCAAGGCATGAAACAATGGATGGAATGTAGCTAAGTAGAGATGTAGAAGAGAAACGTTCTAACAGTGAGGATGGACAATTGGACAATTAACCAGTGCCTTCAGAAGTTGTAGCTGCTTCCTTAAGAAAAGCCTGGACAGCCACCTGTTGAAATGGTATAGGGTCTCCTGCTTGAGCAGAGGTTAGACTAGAAGACCTCCAAGGTTCCTTTCAGCTCTTATTGTGATTGATTGATTGATTGATTGATGGATTGATTGATTGATTGAAACACACCCCAATCTACTTTTAGGGCAAAGTAAATTTCCTCTTGCCCACCTTACGTTAGTTGTTATTAATATAGGTCTGTAAAAATGGCCATTTTTTTCACTGCTGAACTAGTGTAATGAAAAGAAACTATTATGAGTTTATGGAGTTAGATGAGAGAAAGTACAGATTCTCAAAATTATTTTAGTAATGGGATAATGTGTTCCTTGCGCCTTTACCCATGTAAAAGATTAATCAAGCCTATGCAGGTTGCAAAATGCTGGTCTTCCTAAATCAAAGACCACACCTACTGGGCCTGCTTATGACACGTGAACATTCAGTGACATTACCTAGTTTTGGATTATTTTCTCTTGCCACACAAGAAGGGGCACTTCCGTTAGTCATTTCTCTTTTTAGTTGCCAGATCTGAGGATGCTCTTCAGAAATTACAAATGGTACAGAATTAAGCAGCCTTTAAACAATTAATCCAATGCAGGCTGCATTAACAGAGGGGTAGAATCAAGATCACGTGAAGTGTTAATACCAATTTATAACGCTTTTGTAGGATCACACTTGGAATACTGCATTCAGTTTTTGTCAGTACGATCTAAAAAAAGACGTTGAGGATCTAGAAAGACTAGAGAAGAGCAACAAAGATGATTAGGGGAGTGGAGGCTAAAACATATAAAAAACGATTGCTGGAAATGAGTATTTCTAGTTTAATGAAAAGAAGTAGGGGTAACATTGCAGTTCTATACTTTATTTCCACCAAATATCAAGGAAAATATTTTATTTCATTACAGCCACATAAGCCTCTCTTATCAAAAAAGAAGATATAAACTAATATATAATTTGATACAATTTCTTAATAATCATGACTGACAGTATTTAGAGTACACCTATTTCCCTTCACAAAGACAAACAATAAAGTCAAGATTTTAAATTGTTCAGTAATCTTCATATCACCGAGATAAATAATTTTTGCTTTGTTCTTTCTTTTTTATTCATTTATGCTTTGGATACTCATTGTTGTTAGTTCTTGCCATCCATTAAGAAATATCACATTTCTTTCCAGCAAACTGAAATCTGCAGTATCAAATTTTGATCGCCACAATGTAAAAAGATGTTGAGACTATAAAAATTTCCTGACAGTTAGAACAATTAATCAACGGAATAACTTGCTTCCAGAAGTTGTGAATTCTCCAACACTGTAGGCTTTTAAGAAGAGATTGGACAACAATTTGTCTGAAATGGTACAGGATTTCCTGTCTGAGTAGGGGGTTGGACTAGAAGACTTCCAAGGTCCCAACTTTGTTATTGTGTTATTCTGTAACTTTACTCCATTTTATACTAAATCAGGTTTCTTTTAAATAATTTCTGAATTAGGGTTCAAGATCTTACTTGCTCTACTGTTTAGATAAAGAAAGGGGATAATCCATCCAACAATATAGGTGAATTATTCCCATGCCATAAAGGAAGTACACCTTTTAATACTAATAGTTGGAGAAGAGATATACAACTAGTCCTTGACTTATGACTCAGTTGGGACTGAAACCTCTGTTACTAAGCAATGTGTTTGTTAAATGAGTCATCAAATTAACATGCTTATTTTTATAACTTTTCTTATCATTGTTATTAAGTGAACGGCCATGGTCATTAAGCAAAATTGGCTTCTTCCATCAACTTTGGTGTTGGAAGTCAGTTGGGAGGAAGGTAGAAATGGTGGTTGTGCATGTTAGTAAATACATGCCGGTTGTCGAGTAGCAAAATTATGACCATGGTCATAAGTGTGAGGACCAGTTGTTAGTCACTTTTTTCAGTACCATTGTAACTTCAAATAATCATTAAGCAAATGGCCATATGTTGAGAACTACCTGTACTAATATAACTGCTGTGGTGGAAAGAAATGATATCTGAGAAGCAATTGCTTGTTTGTATGCCTTGTTTGTAACTTTCTGTCTGACCAATGGAAAATAAATGCTGGGCGACATGAATGTTAGTTAGATACAAGTCTGCTTGTCTTTTCTATTAATGCCAATTCAGAACCATCGTTTTATTGTTTACAGAGATTAATAAAGACAGTTTCCCATAATGTAAGGATAAGCAGGCAATAGCATCGAGTAGTTACATTCCGTCCACTGGAGGGCCTCGGGGTTAATTAAGAAAAGCAAAATCTACTTATTTCTACTAGAAACAACCAACTTCCTTCCATTATGGGCAATAGGTCCATTTAAGATGTAACTGCTTCTTAAAACCCTTTTTTCTGCCTGTGTAGTCCTGCGTTGTTCTTCATACCGCTCAACCTCAATTCTTTGACATTTTAAAAACATTTTTATTTCCAAAAGAACTCTTCCAAAAGCTTACCATGAAAGCCACCCCTCTCAAATCTTCTCTAAATGCAACTAGTTATAGAATTATTATAGTTCAAAAACAATAACCCAGGATCAGAATTCAGATATCGTTAATGTAAAATTTATCCGCTCTTCTTTGCATTTCTTAATTAAAATTAGTAATACGCTGATGATTTGCCACTTGTCTTAGCATGCTATGAAAATGTTTTGAGGCTTGATTCAGCTTGGTATACCAAGGAGACAGAGAAAAGGCTTTGAAATAAAATTAATATTCAGGATAAGTACTGATCGCCTCTGCTAGCAGGGACTCTTACTTATGAACAGTGGCATATTTCTAAATGCTCCTCATAATCCAGAAGCCTACAGCATTTGGTGATAAAAATTAAGCTGCTCTTATTTCGTCTGTTTCATAAGGAAAGAGAAATGTTGTCAGCATCACTTGTGAAAAGATGAATGTAAAAAGTCAAGAATTGATTGGCAATTCTTCACTCATTAATTGCCCAAAGGAAACTAACATGTTGAAAAGGACAATAAAGCTATATATTTCTGAATCACATGATTGCCCAGTCCTGCTCCTTATTGAATCAAACATTTGAATCAAACTCACAATCATGCACAGATGGGTACTTTGTGTAGGATTCTAAATGGAGGCCAGTCATACTTCCTGAGTAGATACTGGTAGAACAGGGCCAGCAAACCACACAAAATATTGAATTGGACCTGCTGTCCTTCTCATAACATTAATATTGAACAGTTGGATTCTAGGCACGAAAAAAGCGATCTAATAGAACTGCCTCATCACAATCATTCAGGCACTTAGAACTATCAATTAGTGGACAGTTTATTTGCATGTACAACATAGAAAATATATAACTATTTTTCTGAGAGGTTATTTGCCATTTTAAAATCCTCTGTTTGAATTACACTTCAATTTCTTCTGCTTGGCTCATTATGCTGGCTTTGAATTAAGGCTAAGCCTTTTGCAAGCTTTTCCCATTTTTTCCTACATGAATGATGCCCTATATTCTTTACCCTTCTCCAAAAAGCTTTCAAAGGCATAATAACCATGGAAGCTGTTGCTGAAATAAATATCCCTCTTACTCTATATAATGAAGACAAATACAGATACAGAAACTCCCAAATTGTGAGAGCTATGGCAAAATAATTGTAATCAAACTGTGCTATAAACTTGAGCTTGAACTTTAGTTTTGGTTTCAATTTTTCACATTAGAAACCAATGAATTGTAGAAAATTCCACTTAAACATGGTATACAACAGAGTCAGTTACCATTGGATTTTTAACTTAAGAAATATTTGGCTTTATTCCCCATAACCAGTGCTTTTTTTTGCTATGGAACGCACCGGAACAGCGTTCCGGCATCTTTTTACAATTGATTTTCCAAGTTTTGAAAACTCTCGTACGAATCTAGCCAAGAGCAACTATTCAGGTTCAGCTTGCCTTTCACTGCAGTGATGCATGCAGTGGCTGGATCCTTCGGAGGATCTCTGAGTTGATTGATCTAATTTTTGATTAGCACAGCGTGTTATTGCTCCAGCTGGCTGTCACTCATGAAAATGGCCCCTTGAAAAAATTTCTCATTCAATGAAGAATGGCCGGAGGAACAATTTGCCAATGGAGAATGACCGCTGTCAAGCAGAAGCAGAAGGGGAGACCCGGTTTAAATCAAGCATGGAGGATTCGTGGCTTGTGGGCTTTACTATACGAGCTGCGATTGAGGAAAATCCCTCCCATTTTTGCTGCAGTACTTTAAAAAGTAGAAGAATTGCAATGTTTTCCTTGTTCTTCTTAACAGTAACTTGTTATGTGTGGAGTTTTGAGATGTTGTGTGTATGAGGTGTGTGTGTGTGTGTGTGTACGTACATACATACATACATACATACATACATACATACATAGAGAGAGAGAGAGAGCTTTTTTTGTCATAGAATGCACCGGAAAACAGTTCTGGCACCTTTTTTTAACAAAAAAATGCACTGCCCATAACAATGCAAACAAATGAGTTGTTCTGCTGCTTTTGAGTTATTTTCTCGTGAAACAAGGACAGGTTTACACAAGAGCAAGTGTATATATTTTACTATTCACATTCAAAACACACACATAGAAGGGATGTATGTTTTTACTTTTCATACATCTACTGTACATTCTTTGTTGCTGCTATTGTGTTCTATTTGTTAACATGCCAATGCTCTGGTGGTATCCCATATAGCCTATATAGCTCAAAAGCATTGCAATTTCACAAATCAGCCCTTTATAACACATATATCTCACCATAACTGTGAGTTTATATTGTGACTACTCTTTTAATAATGGTGTTCTTATCTTTTCACAAGCACTGAATATTAACTACCATGTAGAAAATGAGAAAACCAGGTGATAAAATTTCCCTATTCAAATACTGATCAAAGTCCAACAATTTATCATTGCCAGAGAAAATATAGGACTTTTTCACTCTAGGTAATCAACGCTCTGACTATTTATTCTGTAATAACCTTTGAAATGAGTTCTATTTTAGAGCTAGGTGATGAACAGTCTTATGCATTTAGTGAAAAGCATAATAATTCAGTGAGTTTCAAATAATTAAAATAAAACTAATGTGGCATTAATTGGAAATTTAATTCATATACTTAGCATTACCTTTGCAGTGGTTTTCATCCCATGGATATACACAGTTCTGGAGTCCATTGCAGACCAATGTATTATTAATACACATATTACTATGGCAAAAAAATGTGTTGGCTTCACAGGGAGCTAAAAAGAGAACGAAAAAAATGCATTAGCATGACTGCACAATGAATTTACTCTCCTACTCGGTAGCAATAGAGCTATTAGTGAATCTAATACAAAACCAAGCAAAGGGATCTACAATATTAAAACTAAAAAAAAACTTTGAATGTAGGCCGGGTGGTTGTAATTCTATGTAATTAGAAGAATTGCTTCAATGTTTATTGTATAAACAAATTTTAAAATTTAAAATTTTAAAAATTTAAAGTACAATTTCCACACCTGCAGTCAAACACATTCATGTCTTTACTGCAATCTGGAATTATATCACGTAATGCGTATGTCTAAATGTAAGAGGGAGGTATAACATTATCTAACATATGAACTTGGGCTGGTAATGAAAAAACTTTCAGTGATATGTTCAAGCACATAACTGTGCTTTTCTAGCATAAGTAGGTAAGGAACTGCAAAAATAGTTGCCTTTGAATTTTTCCAGTCCCTTAGCGGGAGGTAAAGCATAATTGCCTAAGGCTCACAAACTAGTAAAATCAAGTTGCTAATATTACTAAAGACCCAGAATGAAAGTGCAACTGAGGTTATATGTTCTATATCAGGCTTCACAGGGAAATCCAAAACTCTCAACGAGAAGTTTACAACCTATTGGACAACTCCTTATTCAGTCACTGAACATTTCTAAATTCAACTCAATGATGATATATTTTTATGTTCACACCACTAGGGGGCTATCTGTATCATTACCCCAACCCTGCTATTAGAATTTTTAAATGGCACTAAGGGGAAAATGGCATATTTTAAAGCTATATTAACCTCTCTGAAGACTTGAACATATATCTACAAATAACCTTGTACTGGACTGAAGGACAGTGAAAACACTGAACTCCCTATAATATTTTCTGTTTTTATTTAGTCATACAAAGTAGAGGCTGGCTGTCTACTACAGATAATTCTGGAAGGTTTAAACCTTAAAATCAAGAACAATAAAATTCAAAAAGTACAGGACATATGCATGCAGAAGAAAAAATCATATATAATAATAAAAACCTTACAAGAGTCAACAACCATGAAATCTCAAAGTACAGGAAACTAACTTTTGCAACATAAACAGAAAAGGGACAGAAACATATGAATATCTGGAAGAATGCTATCCCAGATATAGATAACATTAAGAAGGGAAAATATAATAATTTGGAATGGGAAATGAAAGGAAACTAATAGGCTATTAAAGGTATTCAATTCAACCACATTCTAATACAGTGTTTGCTTTTAAGAAGGAACATCTGAGATAGAGGAGAGAGAGAGAAAGAGAGGGAGGGAGGGAGGGAGAGAGAAAGATTGATATCTGAAACAAATGGCATTGAGTATCCTTGTATGACTTGTAAATTGCTTATTTAGAGTTCTATGACTGTTCTATGCCTATCACAAGAATGTATCTTATGACATGATGACTGTGTTTTATGACACGATGATATGATGAATGTATTTTATGATTATGATCATAGTTTATAACTTGCATCTTAAATGTACATTGAGAGCATATGCACCGGAAACAAATTCCTTGTGTGTCCAATCACACTTGGCCAATAAAGAATTCTATTCTATTCGGCCCGGATTGGGGTGGTGAAGGTGATCAGGGGTGGTGGGAGGTGAGTGGGCTGGATTGGCATGGTGCAAGTGAGCTCCTTGTCCCTGGGTGGCTCTTCGGAGGCCAGGGAAACCCCCCCCCCCCGAGGTCAGGGAAGCCTCATCCGAGGACAGGAAAAAATAAGGCCTACTTTCGCCTAACATGGAAGGCTGAGTCGGAGATTCGGGGGGGAAACCCAGCGGGCTTTGCAGGCCTCCTGATCAGCTGTCCGCCACCTGCCAGCTGATCGTGGGTTTTAACGCAGCTCATCCAAAGCAGTAAAGTTATTTTGTTTAGTCTTTTTTCCTGTTGATTGCAGGCTCAGTGCAGCAGTCAAAGTATTTTAGGCAGTTCATTGTCCCTCTGCGCCACCATTAAACTCCTAAAATGCTCTTGACTGCCTGAATGAATCAAGCACATGCGCAGTCGCTTCCTTGTCCGTGTAAGCGCATGCGCAACATTATTTTCCCCAAAAATGTTAAATAATTTGCCTAAAAATTAATATTTCAAAAAATCATTTCTTAGTGATCGCCTAGATGCCAAGATTAACAGATCTACCAAATTTTTGGATTTGTAGCTTTAATAGTTTTAGAGATATCGTGATGAGCCACACAATCAATCAGTGAGTGAGTGAGTGACCATTTTTGACATTTATAACTATAGATGCTGATATGAAAGATGTAACAGGCATGAGTTTGGGCAGACTGTGGGAGGTTGTGATGTGCATAGAGGCCTGGTGGGCTATGGTCCATGAGGTCGCAAAGAGTCAGACACAACTTAGCAACTGAACAACAATACATGGCACAACTAGCATTTTTAGTTGTATACAAGGAGACTATCTGCTATCTTCCCTGCTTATTTCTCCCACTGCTCACTCATTTCTATACCTGTGTTTCCTCCTATCAATACAGGACAATCCATCAAAAGTTACTACCTTGACAGTTTCATTTTAAACTTCTTCTTTTGCAAATTGTTGGACAAGATAAATAACGGAGATATAACAACATTTTATAAGAAAAACAGGGATCTATACATATTTTTCTGGAGTATGGCAGAACAGGCAGGCAAGGAAAGAAAGTGAGATTATGAGAATAAATCCTAGCAGGCCTGCAAGCTTAAAAAAAAACCCAGAAGAATCAGAGTAAGAAAGAGAGAAAAAGTACTGCAGCAAAGAAGTGGTCAATTAGGGAAATTGTGTACACTGATTCTTCTAATTTGAAACAAAGATCTCAATCTGTCTCAGGGACATCCAGGCAGATGTATTCACTTTAGTAGGATGCAAGAAATAGAGGAGGAGCAGACAGCATGTTCAAAGGCAGCACCGCTCTAATAAGCAGATCCTTATTCCACATGGAATAACATCATCTTGTAAATTAGCCAGGAATGTGAAGTTTCAAACGTTCACAGTTCATAAAAAAAATCTAATTTACAAGGTAATCTGATCTAATTCAGCAATAAAAATTATGATTTTCTGTTGCAAACTCTGACCACAAGGTGGCAACCTAAGTCTAAAGGAGCCACATGTATGATTTAAACCCAAGGATATGAATTAATTTTACTATCAGGTTTCAAGAAAAACAGCAGATGTTTCCTGTTTAAATCATGGTAAATGGCTGAGGACAAGAGGATAGAACAACCCCTCAAATATAAAAGGACGTGTAAAAAAAAAATTTAGAACGCTTAAAAAGCCAGAGTGTTGTTGCATGCCAATAACTAACTTTAGGTTGCAAAGTCATTCAGTGTAAAAGTTCCTGAAGGAATTATCTTCATGTCATTTCCTTTGCTTCCTTGAGTTCTCTGGGATCACAAGACTTTATTTAAGGATTCAAGTTTCTATGTTTACCTCAAAGTGCAAAAAGTAGTTAAATGTAACAATGATGGAAGACCAGATTCCCACATGAAAGATGCTTTCCCATCTTTTAGGCAGCTCACACCTTGTGATGTGGCAATGAAGTACTTGAAATATGAATCCAACCCAGCTTTTACTGCTATTGCGAATGTGACATTGTGTCGCAAACTCCACCTCTTTCCAGTATGTATCTGATATTGTGACACATACAGGAAAGGGATGGGGCAAGCTTTGCAATGCAGCCCCCACTGCAGATACCACTAATCCAAAATCATCCAATGACAGTACTGCCATTTTAACAGTTCATTAAAAATATTAATAAAAATGTATAGTTGTATTGTTGCCATGTAGTTTTTGCAATACAACACAATAATGTTAAGTTTTTAAAAATCAACTTAAAAGTTATAATTAAAATTAGTTTGATAGCAAATGTTTGTGCCAGTGTGGAAGAATACAAATATTATTTTAACCAAAATATGCAGGAGCATTTAAAGCAAAACAAAAGGCACCTGAGAAAGACATAATGAGAAAGACACTAAAAGTAGGTCTGCCTTGATTCTGCTGGGTGTAAGATGGGGAGAAAAAAAATTCTGACCAATATTAAAGATGTTGTTGGTCTATAACAGTAAAGTAGCAGTCCTGTAATCCTTGTGATATCCCGACTTGTCCGCTTTGATGTTATGTACTTTATGACTATGAATGTATCTTATGCTTATATACACAATTGATTATCTATAGTAATATTTGTCAACAATGATTAATTTCTCATTCATTTCCCACTCACTTACTTCTGACTCGCCGCTATTTCTCAAAAACCATAAAAGCTACAGTACTGAAAATTCATACATACCGGAAGATCACTTCCGGTTCTGAAGGCAATAGGACGTGAGAGAGCGAGCTCTGCCTCTCATGCCTGAAACCCGCTTCTTGGGGGGCCCTTAGGGGCCGGGCAACCCCTTTTTGGGGAGCCTGCCGTTTGAGGGCGGCT
>JANHFO010002030.1:86957-106719 GCA_032468095.1 Pareas carinatus
TTGATAATTGAAAATTCTACATATTGTAAGCTATAATTTTGTTTATTGTTGACCAATAAAAACTTTTTCTATTAAAATAAATAAATAAAAAAGAATCACTTTGTTCAAATTACCATTACTAGCCATTCTTCCAGAGCATCCCCATGGTGAATTTGTAATATCAATGTGTTTTGGTCATGACCAACAGTAACCGAGATATGTCATTGTTGTGTTTAATTTGTGTACAATAAAATTGAACGGATTCTTTGTGGCATTATATTTGTACTTTTCTTATCTTTGATGTTGATCAAAGTTTCTAATAGATCAGATGCACTTGCATTGTAATAGTTATATGTCACACTAAGTATAGTTATATGTTACACAAAAAGAAGAACCAGGCAATACTTGACCAATTACAAGGAAAACATTTCAACTTCCTCCAGATAATTACTGTATCTTCCAGTTCAAAAGATACAATAATGAGTTCCGGCATATCTTGCTTACCAACTGCCTTATGCAGAAACCATTCAAAATTACAAAGGTGCTGAAAACACTTTTATGACCTCAGTATCTCTCTCTCAGTCACGTTTTCACCATTATAGGCAGATAGTATGTATTGTCGTGTGACCGACCTGTTTTTTTCCACCTTGCGCAGCAGACAGATTGAAGAGAAAGGGATTACAAGACGATAAGCAGATATATGATGGGGAATATAAATATATATCAAAAGGAATGTGCTAGCATAGGCTATTTGCCTGGTGTTTTCAGGCCTGGAAGACAATCACAACAACAACCAAGCTCAAAGACCAACAACAACTCCATGGTTCAACTCTGAACTATATGTATTAGCTTCAATTAAAATTGCCCTGTGGTTTAGCAGGGAAGGACTGAATCTTGCACAGACAAGAAGAAATATGGACTGGACTATATAGCTTGAGATTCAACTCATTTTAAAAAAATTAAGTTTCAGAAAAATGGAGAAAAAAATATGTGAGACTTTTCCATGAATAGTTTTGCTTTGCACATTGCTTGGAAGCAGAAAGTGTTGCAATATATTAATTATACCTGTCCCATGACATAGAAGTTGTTCCATTGATGTTCCAAAAGCTCCAAAGCAAAGTTATTTCAAGATGGGGTAATGTGGGACTCAAATGAGATCTCTTACCACTAACAGTATTGTTTTCTGAACTAGCTACCGACCATCTTCAAGGGTTGGTTGACAAAGAGTACACTGCAAATCTTGAATCACTGGTCCGGTTTCTCCCAGGTGAGAAACACTGCTGTATCAACTGAATCTAATAAGCGACTATCTCCTTCACTGAAATTATATGGCTGTTGAGCTGGAGAATCCACAGATTGCAGAGATGTTCCTCAGGGATACAGTTCCATCCAGAACATGTGCATCTCACACATCCTGACATTCAGCTCCTGAAATCAATAAAAGCTTAATCTTCGCTCTAAACACAGCTTCACCTTATTTTCTTACAATCCTTTATATTCATGGAAGCTCAAGTAGCATATAGCTGAGTTGCCAGAAAGAATAATTATAGCTAAGTATCATTAGCATATTAATGGAACTAGTCCCAGCCTGGAAATTATCCTTTCCAACACCTTCATGTGGATATCAATATTGAGGGAAACAAAACAGAACCTTGTGGGACAATCTAGTTCCCCAACTAATCAAGCAGAAGTCTTTTAATATTACTTTGCAACCCAAAAAGAAAGGAATGGAAAAACCACATATCTGATACTATAACTGGGTGTCCATTCCCCCCTCCCATCTTATTTCAAATGCAGATGATGGCATATATATTGAAAGATGAATGTATGAATTAAGCGGTTGTGGATGAAAACAGAAGGCTGTGAAATATATTCCAAAAAAGATATGATCACAAATTTGGTATTTGTGTCTATCACATTCTAGTTGTGAATCTGTATCTGTTTCTTAATGGCAAATAGCAATTTTAAATTAGAGGTTGATAAACATGTACTCTATCAAAGTCTATGAATGTTACCAACCAAAATAAGTCACAGGTACTCAATTGTATTTTTTAACAATGCTACTACAATTTCAAGTTAACAAGCAGCAGGGCATTTTCTGTTTCAGTTCTCTCATTCTTAGGTCTCAGACTGTGCTTGGTTATTTATTTTTATTTTTTTCTGTGAGTGCTATAGGCTGAAAAAAACCTTTCAGTTGCAACTCTCTGTCTGATACGCGAGAGCAGATATACAGATCTTAGTTTCAGAGAACATGGTAAGGCCGCTTGGCAGTGGCCACTGGTACCAGGAAGTCATGGTGACAGAGAAGGCTTTTACTACTTTGCATTCCCCAACTGCACTAAGGGGTGTGCTTTCCTGTGCCAGTTTTGGAGAAAGTTTTAATCATAAACTCCACTCATCTCCTCTCTAAACCTGTAGCTCTTAAAACTGTTTGATCCAATGACTTCTTTTCCTGGTCTAAAATAATGTCATTATCCCCCTGACCCTCCAAAATCAGACCCTGTTGTTTTACACAAGCATCTCAAAAGAGACAATTCAAAACTGGATCCTCCATGCAGAAACGAGCAATTGTCCCATTTCTCCTAGGACAGTAATGGCTAATCTTTTAGCCACTGAGTGCCCAGATGAGTTGTCACTAATGAGCTGTGGTTCATGTCATCGCCTGGCACTGCTACTCTCTTTCTGAGCATGTGCATGGTCCCATGACATCATTGCCTGGCACCACTACTCCTTTCTGAGCATGCTCAACTCTGGGGCGATGCTGGGGTGACTTGGCTTGCATGCCAACAGAAAGGGTTCTGCGTGTCCAGTGTGGCATGCGTGCCATAGGTTTGCCATCACTGTCCTGGGATAAACTCAAAGTACCCACTTTGAGATAATTATCCCCAGTTTAAGAATCCCTTTTTCTGAAAGGTGGAGAGAGAAATACATGAAATAATGACTTTGAATTTGAAGATAAAGAAACAAGTTAATTAAACAGGAGGGTGAAAGAACTGGTATAACATCTAAAAGAGGGGAAGACTGTAATTATTTTGACCTTAAAAGAAGGTCAAAAGCCATTCATATATTTCTTGATTGTAGGGGGGGTTGTCTCTTTTTTGTTTCTGGCATGTTATTATTTTACCTTTTTTCTTTTTATTTGTTTTTATTCTGTGAAAAAATTCTTAATAAAAACCAAAGGCAAAATGTTAGAAGGAGACCATGGGATTCTGCTCTTCTTGGGCGAGTCCTGGATTATCCCATAGCATTTCATGATCTCATAAAACTGTAAAGCAGTGGGTGACATAAAAAGTGACATATACAACAGCTTCCCTTTGTTTGGAATGGAGTCTAATGAAAGCTATGTTAGGCTACCCCTTTTCTTCATTTGACATAATACCACCATCGTATTCAAAAGGGCTGTTTTGACAAAAACATTCAGAGCAGTGGATGCTTGAGGTCCTGTGCCCTTTTGGAGCTAAAGTTTGTCAGTCACTTAACGCTCTGGATTAGTTCATTCCTTTGTAAAGATATCTTTCTATAGCTTATACAGCAGGAAGTGCTGTGAATCATTTATGCTCCTCTTCAACCACTCCGTGGTATCTTCCTTGTTACAATTGGTATCAATTATTCTCACAAATGACATAATGTGTACTGTTTTTAGTTGTCTCCACCTGCCTAGCTTTGCCTTTATTTCTTTGACTGAACCTGACATATTCCAACTGCTCCTGCTTGAGTCAGCTTCCTTCTCCCCCTGTGGGCCTTACAGAAAGAACTGAAGTGAGCTTAGGAAAAGAATGAAAGGGAAAGTATAGAACCAACCTGAGGCAAAATAATTAAATGACACAAGGCCCAGGAGACCTGAAGCCCATCTGCAGTGCTGCAGGATCCCAGGTAAATATTTGAGCAGATACAAGAATAGACCAAAAGAAAAGTCTCAAGAATCTTTTAGCATGTAGCTGAGGTTGGAAACTGACACCATGCCAGCAGTGATAGGCAGTTAAGTTAGAAGGTCAGGCTGCCTACAAAAAGAAGAAGGAAAAATGTTCTCTAAGGGAGACCAATTCAACAGGGGAACATCCATATCATTTTATCAGCAACATTATATATTTGTATATCTGCAAACTGTCCAGTCATACAACCAGTTTTTTCACTGCTTTCCTTAGTGACTATTTTTAGACTTGCCTCTTTACTCTAAGCCTTGGAATTCTCTGAAGGTCTCCTTTCCATTTACCAACCAGTACTACTTACTGCTTGTCTTCCCAGTTCAGAGAAGGTTGGCCAAATGCAGCTGCATAAAGGAAATGTAGCAAAATTATAACTCTTCTTTTACATGCCAGTCACTTACACTTGCAAATCTAATTCTAACAGCAATGAAAATACAGCATATGTTAAATTGCATATTGCTGCCTTTTTGCTGCCTAATCATTCCCACTTCTTATTTTAAATAAAGTAGAACGGTACTTGTACATTGATTAGGTTGGAATCAATTAATTTCATGTCATTAAAGCATCAACAAGCAGTTCAGCACCATCCACCACATGTAACTAGACATCATGAAGTGCTTGGATACCAATAATCAATAGCAGCATAAAATGGATTTATAGACATTTTTCACCAAGAGCCTCCTTACTATGCCATTCTTTAACATCCTAAACATGATGAGAGCTGATAGTACAGAGAATGCTAACTAACATGGAATAAATCAATTGTACCACATCTAAATTGCATCAGCTGAAATGCACATTCTTCAACCATTTCCTACTCCATTCTGTAAACTAAAGTACAGAGCTGATGCCAGTAGCATAGGTCAGGGAAGATTAAGTAACAAGGAAATATTTTTTTTTCAAATGATTAAAAGACACAGGGCAAGAAATCAAAGAAAGCAAGTACAACAAAGGAAAAAGGCTTTCATATCGTAAAGACATTCGTGGCTAACTTGTTTCAAAAGCAAAACTCTCTTGTAGATTCACTGAAAAATTAAAATGCTTGAAGAAGTATGAAACATCTTAAATTATTAATGAAATAACCAAGCCAACCTTGTAAGAACTACTAACTTAAATTTTTATAACAATGCAAGTAGATTCATTTACTTACTGACTGATGTTTTTTCAATAGTTTTTTTAAAAAATATTTTTGTTTTAAACAAAACCAATCTTCTAAGAATTAATTTGCATTGTCATAACTACAAATAATTAGAAATAATTGCTGCTGTTTAGACCTTTTCCCTTAAAAAAATGTTTCCCCTCTGGAGTGAAGCTATATATTTAGCATTGTTTTTGATACTGCTCTCCTACTACTACTCAGTTCTGATATAAGATACTACTAAGTTTACCAGTGACAGCCATCTCCTGCCTCTAGATTTCACAGTCTTCACATGATTTAATCTAAGCTCCTTGCCAATCCTGTTTATTGTTTCACAGCTTTCTGACCACAAAAATATCTGACAGGAGATGAGTTATCACTGTCAAAGTTTTGCTACTTCAGATAAATTATTCTCACCTTATTTTTGACCACCCAATAGATTAGCCAAAACAAGAATCATGAGTAAAAATGCAAAATACATATTTGACTAGCAGCATGCAATGCAAAATATATCTCAGCTTGGACATTCAGTTTTGATTCACTTCACTTCAAGAAGTGATTAAATATCCAAGGTCTGAAAAATCAACATTACAATAGGTGAGGTTTGGTCACTTGAGTTTTAAGCATTAAAATGATAAATTATTACAACACCAAAACATTCAGAATGATATAACATTCTATTCTCGCTATTACAAGTCTTCTTGAGTAAGGAATAATGCTCTTTTTTTTCTTGATGCCTGAGAAATTATGCAGACAAGTGCTTATCTCATCAATAGTCTGCATGTTCCTCACAGATAATATTCGGAAGTTAAAGCAAAGGAGAACATGACATTACATCAGCCAACAAAAAACTATCCTGCCCATGAAGTCACAAAACACACATCTCTCCTTATATGCTTTGCAAGCAGATCAAACACTCACAAATAATTCAGACAAAGCACTCCAAACTAAACGGCTCAATGTAATGGCAGCTTTCAATCATTCATAAACCTTCTTTATTTTAGCTGGAAAGGCAATCTCTTCCCACAAAATTCTACCCAGTGTTAAAAACTGAATATTGAAGTGGTAACTTTTGTATTTTGCATGTCTTTGTAGTACTGTTGTAGTACCAATAATTTTGAATAGTGGTTTTTTTAAAAAGTAAAATTATTGAATGCTGTTTTATTTACATCTGCTTTATTTACATATACCTGGATCCACTTTTAGGGCAGCTAATGGCTGCCAATCAAGAGTATGTGAAAATAAATCTCACTAAAGAACTTTATACTTGACCAAATATGACATAGCTACTCAGTCATCACTCAAATTAAAGCAGTCTTCAAATATTTTTCAGGAGAAAACTCTGCACATAATGACCAGCAGCTTGTTTTAAAACCAGAAAACCTTTTTTTGACTTTGTAAGGTTTATATCCTCATTATTCTGCACATAAAGAATATCTAAACTGCATGAATAGTTCTCATGTTCCTAAAGAATGTCAGGAAGGTTTACCCCATAAAAATTGCGAATTAGAGTGGTTTCCTCTAAATCAGACAAGATCACTGCAAAAAAGAATTTAACATCACGCTTACATATATACTCACAGATACACTGAGAAATTTAGGTCAATCTACACCACAAAAATTGGGTTCAGCTTATCTACAAAAGGGCTTATCCTAGAGTATATAAAGTATTTTTTCCCCTCAGCTTTATAAAAGTACTATTATATGCTTGTTGATAAGCCCATTCATGGATAAGCAGTTTTTAACCAAAATACCATGCAAAAAGTGCCACTTGTGGGCAAGCTAATTGTAAAAATTAAAAGATGAAAATTTTAAAGGTCAGTGTATCCATAGATGAGTCTATATAATGAATATAGAGTGGTATCTTGGTATTCAATTGCACTGAAACTCATCGAATTTGGTACTCAATGCATTTTGACACAAAACCTTTATCCCTGGTACTCATCGTTTGGTACTCAATGCAGAAGCTAGAACTTGCTAGTTTCAGTTGCCCTGTGACTCACTACATTATTCCTTATGAAAGACAAATTTGTTTAGTGGTCATCATTTTTGGTACTCATTGTGCCTCCTGGAACCAATTAACAATGAGTTTTGAGGGACCACTGAATACTATACATTAATCACTCCAAGGCAGATCTTTCTGTGTCTTCCTTATTACTTATTAAAATTGCATATATCTTCCTTTCTAGGATAAAATTCTTGCTAAACCCTCTGCAATCTAAACAATCACGTATAATAAATATTTGTGATAAACCACACAGGGCAGTTGGTAGTGATGACCTTGGCATCCAGCCTAACAAACTTCAGTCTCTCATTATTAGTTTGGGATAATCCCCTCTACTTGCAGAAATGGCTAAGCTGGCAACCTTAGTTTCCAATTGTGTGAATAAGCTGCTGACAACCAAGTTCTAGAACAATGTGGCAGCCTTGTTGGATTTCCCTTAACTTCATCTTGCTTCTCCCCTCTTGTCAAGCAGACAAAAATTTGCTATCTTTTCTGCATTCAGAGAGAAATCCTGTTGAAGATGTGATAATCAAAATGCAAAATGGGTGAATTGATAGGATCTTGCACTATAATGACTCTCTTTTGAATAAAAGTTATTCCGCTTAATAATTCTGGTTTTGGTGATATCCATGTTCTTTTGAAACTTATATATGTATCAAAGATTTGGAAACTAACTGTAGGGAAGACAGAACGATTTTCATACAAATTCTAGGTTGCAAAACAAAAAACCACAAGGCTGGAGGGTTTATTTGTTTGCAATAATTCAATGTCCACCTATCTTAAAAAAGATAACATTGGGTGACTCGCAAGGGCAATATGAAATTTTCCAGAGTTGTAGCAATGTTAGTCTACTGCAACAAAATCAAACATACAACAGCACCTTAAAATTAAATATAACTAATCAGTTAAGCCGCCCTGAGTCCCTCGGGAGAAGGGCGGGGTATAAATACAATTATTTTATTTTATTTTATTTTATTTATATTAACATTATGGTTTGCTTCTGTGGACTTCATGAGGTGTCATGTACAGGTTGGGGTAAAATGCAGGCAGTGATAATTATATAATTAATGGTGACCCTTTCCAAAGGAATTTTAGACTATAACCCAGAACTCCCAACCCTGGTACATTGATTAACACATGTAGTGTGATTAAACAAAATGTTATCTGTATTGAAGCCACAAGTGACAGAACTGTGCATCTCTTCTGTTCTTAGAGAATCTATTGCATACAAATTTAGCTGTAAATTACAGAGTATGTAAGTTACTGATAAGCAGTAATGAGACTTAAAGTAACAATTTCCCCCCTAGCTGAATAAAAGCCACCAATATATAGAATAGTGGTGGCAAACCTATGGCACCTGTGCCACAGTGGACATGCATAGTCCTCTCTGTCGACACACGAGTCAAGTTGCCCCAGCATTACCTCAGAGTAGCAGTGCCAGGTGATGACATCATGGGGTCATGGGCATGCTCAGAAAGAGAATAGGGGTGCCATGCAATGATGTCATGAACTGCAACTCATGAGCAGCAACTTGTCCGGATGCTTGGTTTCTAAAAGGTTTGCCATCACTAACCTAGATAAACCAGAGCCATCTCATTACTAATCTTACAAAAAAAAAAGTACAATTCAACAAAATGCAAGAAAAGCATGCCCTTCAATTCTCTCACCCCTGACATAACTATGAACAATTCCATTCACAAAAAAGCCACCCTCACAGATATAAGCAGCCATAGATAAAGGTAAAGATTTCCCCACACATATCCATGCTAGTCATAGCCGACTCTAGGGGTGGTGCTCATTTTCGTTTCTAAGTTGAAGATCAAGCACTGTCCGAAGATGACCCCATGGCCAGCATGACTAGGCGTCAAAGGTGCACAGAGTGCTGTTACCTTCCCACCGAAGTGGTCCCTATTTTTCTACTTGCATTTTTACATGCTTTCAAACCGCTGGGTTGGCAGAAGGGGGCAAGTAACATAAGCTCACTCCGTTATGCGGTGCTAGGGATTCAAACTGCTGAACTGCTGATCTTTTGATCAACAAGCTCAGCATCTTACCTGCTGAGCCACTACGCCAATAAATACTATAATCTACTAACAAAGGATCAATTGCTTGCAAAACATCATCTGCTCAAAGCACCATTTCTTTCAAGCATTCATAAAGCAAGCAAGTGGGAAGTATACATATTCTCTATAAACCAAAGGAACTCAACTGTCAAAACTCCAGCAATGCTGTGTTCGGTAAAGAAATATATACTGTACAACCAAAACCCAGGATGGAGAGCTCCAGCAATACAACATTGATGGAACATAAAAACACATTATGATACTGGAAAGTGAGCAGCTGAATGAACCTCTGTTGTTCTGAACAACAGCATTTCTCTCTTTTGGCAGAATTATGGAATAAACAGGAAGGCTTGGAATCTGGGTCTGCTCAATATACAGTACACGTGCTAGATGCTCCTTCGTTGGTAGTAAATAGCTGTTATCTATAAGCAGGTATTGGCCTATCACCTAAAATATTACTATCCAAACTCATCTGAGGATGAATGACATGTCTTGTGTGGTTTTAGATGAAAGTTATAGGTATCTTCGAATGATATTCTGTTTGCTCTTCTAATTTGTTCTGTGCTGGATTATCTTTAAATACCATTTGACCTTGTCTTCTTTTTAAGCATTTCAATCAATGTATTTGAAATAATGCTTAATGTAATTCTTTACACTTTAACAAACAAATCTGGGCAAATGTAGGCATAATGGCAACACAGAATGACTGAAGAAAATAGCTTTTGTGTGAATTTCAAGATGATCTTGAAAGAAGATAAGTATGAACATACTTGCAATACAAAGCAATGTTAGTATGTATGTACTTTAATTCAGAGAATTGTTAAAACAAATGTATAACTGATACCTGGGGTTTTTCTTTTAGGTTTGATGGATGAACAGTTGAAGAAAAAACATGGGACTTTGTTTCAATATATGATCACTGCAGCCAGATTTTAGTAGACAGAGACGGAAAGGCTTACAAATTCCAACAATGGAAGAATGGATGGTGAAGTTAATGAAATTGGACAAGATGGTAAAATTAACTAACTGATTAAAGAAAAAAGATTTGTTTCTGGATGGAAAGCACTTTTGAATGTTTTGGTGTAAATTGAAAAAAACATGCTGATTTTGTGATGTGATGATTATGAATGCTTATGATTGTAGAAATACTTTGAATTATTGAATTTGATATTAAAAGGTTAATGAATTTAAATTTGCAACTATCAAAGAACGTTCGGAGATATTCTTTCTGTATTTCTTTTTGTATTTCTTTATTGCTTTGCTTATTTCCTTCCTCTCTTTTTCCTTTTAATAATTTTTGCTTGTGCTTCCTGCATCTGGTTGAAGGCCGTTCTATCTCCTCCATCCCAACACAGGGGGCTGTCATAGTTGCTTAATGGCCACAACTGTGAGAACTGGGATTCCAGTCATTAAGAAAAACATCTTGGTTAATCACTGCTTCACTTAACAATCAAGTTTCAAAATCGAATTGCAGTCATAAGGGGAGAACTATCTGTACATGAAAACAAATTGATAGCTACATGTAGCTGTAGCCTGATTAAGTTCTAGCATCATTAAGACAACATTTATCATTTTTAGAGATAGTCAATGGATCCAAGAATGGAATTCCCTAAAGCAAAAAAAATATCATTTATAATAGCACCAATGTTTAAGTTTATGGATTATTTAGATTGCCATGCTGATTTATTTATTTTGGGAGCCTTCAGGTATAATCACTCTGAGGGACTTTTTGTAAATATGAAAATTAAACAAGAAAATAAAATATTATTTATGGCTCCCTTGAGAAAATAATGGAATAAACAAAAATAAAAAATATTGATGGTTACCAACTAGCCACATATGTTTACAATTGCAAAGGCAGCAAAAAAACCTCTAATATATTAGAAGTAAAATCAAAATAATACAGCAAATAGTTAGGAAAAAAGAAATATTATTGGCTCACACTTATGACATAATGTCATTTTAGTTGGATAAATATTATTTTTGGACTCTGAATCCTGAATTCAGTTCTTTTACTAATCAAATAAACCAGATTATATACAAATTTTATTAAGATCAGGATTTCAGTATCCCTCACCTTTAGCCTTAGCAGAAAGATCTATTTGATGTTATCATTCAAAAACCTCAGGACAAAATAATGATGCATACTGAATAATGCACATTTGTTTTCAGCTTGTTAGCCTCGCCCTTCAGTCAAAATAGATGAAAGAAATAATGAACAATATAATCATCTTGTTATCATGGAAACAATTTAAATGTTGATATGCATAAGCTTAATCTTCAGAATCTGGAAAAGAGCAAAGTGGATACAACTACAAACAAGAGCAAATATTTGTTGGACTGATGTAGATAAACATGTTAATCATAGCAAAAATCTGTTGCCTCTGCTTTTCCAAGCTCAAGAATAGTTCCACTGACAGCAATATTGCAAGATCTGTTTGTACGTACCTCTAATACTTCTGAATGAAGCCATATGGATAGCCCTGTGCATTATAGACTGCCAACCAACATAGAAATATTTCTGACAGGCAAGAATAGATGAGCATTTAACACATGAATGGGCTCACAGATAAAATGAAAGCACATATACCACATGAAAGGTCTTTTTCATTCATTCTTCTCTTCTTTATATGCTTTCCCCTGCTTCGTTCTAAAAATAAAAATGAACTGGAGCCAAATTCATTACTGGAAATGCTACTGAAGTGATACATTGCCCAATGGAATTGAACCCACTCGTGATAGCACACAACTTGCTTATGTTTGACTCATGTTTTGTGTCAAGATGATTCACGAAATAACTTTAAAAATTAAATAAATGCCTTATTTCTTTATAACAGCCTGATGATTCAAAAACTTCTAAAGCTCGGCTAAGAAATTAAATATATGTGTATTCACAATAATGCTAGGAGTCATAGACATGGGAATGATTAATTATATGCACTGAAGAGAAGTTTTAATAAAGTCTAATTCCTGATTTATGTTCGCACTATAACTTGCAGTTGGACAATTTCTCCAAAGAAAGAAAAAATCTCTAGTAATAGTTTCCTTTGCTAAAACTACTGAATTAATAATGGAAACAGAAGATCCATCTGGATGAAAAAAGTTGAGGAGGTCAGACTCTCTTCTTTACAAGAACAGCACAGAAACTTCATACAGTACAGACCTTTTAATGTACAATGATCTTCCTTGTCACTAGGGAGAAATCTGTTTAAATATTACACACTGAATCTAGGGTTCTAAAGATTTTGCTTTGGCTGTGGCATACTGATATATCACAGTAATAAAATACTTGTCCTGTACAATTATCACATTTAATAATCCTTTTATCTTATCATAGACATATAATGATGCTTTGATTTATTTCCCTAGAACAGCGAAGTTGCTACTGTATTCATAAGACTGCTGGTCTTGGAAGCAGAACAGAATAATATTAACATTCATGCAGTATAAGAAACAGGAAAACAAGATAGATGTTTTCTAGTTGAAAAAGCTAGCAGTTGTTGTTCAGTACACAATGGTGGGTGGGATAGTTCCTGTTCTGTCAGATACCACCTATGAATGCCCTATGCTAGTTGCACACCATGTAGTTACAACCACTAGAAATAAGTACAATTTAACATATCTTCCAACTCTGTTGCTGTTATTATTATTAATCTAACTTATTCTTATGATCAGATAGACAATTAGAGACTGCAGTTATATAGGCCAGATTGGGAAGTTAGAGGGAAAAATCAGTTGAAGGCAGCAAATTCTTCCATATTGTTGCCAAAAAATGAAGATCTAGTATCTGGTCATTACATGGCACGTTCAATTTAAGGGAGATGTTATATCTTTTATACAAACTAAGTAGCTACAAGCCTTCAGTAAGCAATTGGGGCAGAAAATAACTCTTCTACTTGCAGCTTGTACTTACCCAGAGGGTCAACATAGTTAGAAAAGTATGATGAAGGATCTTTTTAAATCACTGCAACGGTATAAAACTCTGTCACCAAAAGTTCAGGTTTGGATTCGTTGCTAAAACTAGTGATTGCTTACTAGATAGCTGATAGTTCAGAAAAGTTCCTGTATTTGATTTTATGGAACTATCCACTAAATTAAATCACAAGAAAGGAGGTGATAAAAGCATGGTTTCAGATAGAAATGATTTGGATATTAGGAACTAAGTCAGTACAATACAAGAATGGATCATGGGAAATTCCATACACATTGATAGGGAGACGAGTAAATAATCACATGTCTAGATGCCAAAGTCTGAGTACTAATGCACAGATTTCAGACAGCAAACAGGAGAAATTAAAAATCCTAACATTGGGTATCATATATGATCGGATGAGAACAGGTAGCCCTTCGTCTATGACAACTAGAACAAAAACTTCCATCACTAAGCATTTAAGGGAGTTGCATCCTATTTTACAATCTTTTTGCTGCAATTGTTAAGCAAATCAACATGGTCATCATGCGAATCTGGTTTGTCCCATTAACTTTGATTATCAGAAATTCCCTGAGAGGGTAGCAAATGGCAATCACATGACTCTGGAATGCTGACCCATCATAAATATATATCCATTAACTCAAATTCTGATCATGGGATTGTGAGGATGCTGAAATGGTTGCTAAGGGTGAGGACTAGCTATAAGTCACTTTTTCAGCACTATTCCTAACTTTGAACAGTCATTAAATTAACGGTTGTAAATTGAGAACTTTGTATCCTAGAAGCCTGATTGAATGAGTCAGGACTGGGATACAAAATCAAAGATAGGAATAGAATTTTTTAAAAAGGAGATAATGTAGCATTAAATATCAAAAGACTCTACATCTATGAAGAAATCTACAAATAAAGTAACCTTTTTAAAAGCACCAGGATAAAAAAAAATCAATACCATTGTTAAGCTTACTATATGTTACTGAACCAGCTACTGGAATCCCTCCTAGGTATATTTTCCTCTATTAACTCACCAAATTCTCAAAATAGCAATCTATACTAAAAGGAGACTTTGATACTTTCTAAGTTTTTCTTTTTCCTGATCGAAGTAAGAGGTATAGCAGATTTCTGATCACTCTTACTGCCAATGTTATTTTTCAAAAGCAAGGATAAAGTTATCCTGGACATATCAAACATCATGTCTGTGATTAGACAGCATCACTACTATTATCAGGTACCAGCAATGTTTTATCAAGACCTAGTCTATTCAGACTAACCTTATTTATTTTTATGATTGAATGAATACTTGGTAGGTTAAGGAATACAATAAAGGATGTGAGAAAGTTTCTTATGACATTTTTGGAAAGAATATGAACAAATGTGCATTACAGGATAATTTGATTTAGTTGATTCGCAGCAGGTTGAACAAATGGATCCAAATGTTGGTTGAAATTTAGTTCCGGGCTGTCCCAGAGGGAAGAATCAAGTAGATCTTGTGGTACTCAACAAACTTTGTATGAAGAGATAGTTCATGACAGCAAGCTTTTCAAAATAATTTCAAAATGATCCAGACAGGGTTTATCATTAGAGCAACTCCAAGGTGTTCATATTCATTTAGTAAGGAAAAACAAAATGTATAGATTCAAGACTAAAGAAATTGCCTTTTGCAATGTTTCACATAAGAAAAATCTAGAAAAACTGGTGGGCAAACTGCATGTCAAAGCTGATTTGCAATGCACCTTTACTCGCATCTTGACAACAGTACCTAAGGGAGAGGGGAGGGGAATGCTTGGCATGTATTGGGAACGTGGAGGGTGATGAGAAATTTAAAGAGAGCTGTTTGCTCCTGAGAAAGTTCTTCCACTTCAAGGCCATGCAATGAGAACTGACTGCAGGTGCAGACTGTTTCCCAAGACAAAAAGAGCACATTGAGATTGATAGACAATGGACAATGGATGGCCCAAAGGAAAAAGGGAAATTGAACTATGCCGTTTTCCACATGAAAACCTTAGAGCTAGCTTTGTTTTTTCTGTGCCTATATGTGGAGCTATCAGTAAAATTATACTGGGTAAAATAATGTCCCAGGAGTTTTCTTTTGGTGCATATGCCAACGAGACAGCTAAATGAACAGTAATTTAAAAAGCCGATACAATCTTGAATTAATTTACAAAAGGATTGCATCCAGATCAGTAAAAGTACTATTATACTTTGTGTTACCCAGACTACACAGTATGAGTATGCAATATTTTTCTACATACTACATTTTAAAAGGACAAGGAGAAGCTGGATTCAATAGAGAGGAGAATCATTTGGGATGAAAAGGAACCCAGTAATCAAACCTCTATGACAAATGGTTAAAAGGGCTGAGCATGTTCATCTTGCAAAAAGGAAGATTGATGGAAGATATCAAAGCAGTTTACAGATATCTAAAATGCTGCCACATGCAAGAGCAGAGCTATACTCTCTGCAACTGAGGGCAGGACAATATTCAAAGGAATGAAATAAAAGAAATGAGATTTTGGTTTGAATTCCCTAATATTAAGCAATGAAACACTCTTCCTAGAATCTATAATTTGGATCTTTTCAAACAGAACCAGATGGCCATCTGTAAGGAATGATTCAGTGGATTCCTGCATTGAGCAAAGAGTTGGATACATCACTTTCAACTTTCCTTCCATCTCATGCATTCAGTAATCCTATCATTCTAATCAAGCTAGGCTTGAAGATGGGAGTCATTAACAATGGAAGTGTCATTGATGTCTTTTTCTTAAATGGAATAAGTGTCAGCCCTTAATAATATCACATGCAAATTACACAGCAGATAGGGCCTAATCCAGTAATATAATAGCTGAGGGTATATTTCTCAAGGAAAATTAAAAAATATTTTATTATTCCATAACCTTCTGCATTTTAATTTATAAATATGATGGACAAAGAAATGTTGCCAGTTTGTATGAATAGATGGAAAAAGAAAGCCAAAATATCTTCATTGTGTCTTTTGAGAAACAACTTGCCCTGAAGAACAGCGTGCACATACACAGGGGGAATGGCAGAGAGACAAGAAGTGTTCTGAAACAACAGTAATATGAATTAATACAGAACAGCATCCTTTAAAGTTCACTGTATTTGGGTTTGAGAAACTAATGATTTGTATTGATTAAAATAGTTCAATAAAGCTATCATGGAAATTAACAGATGAATATGTCTGAAGATATAATCACATTTATACCTTCAGAAAGCATATTTCTCAGAGCTTGACCCAATTCAAGAGCCAATCTCATTAGGACGAATGAGGCTTAATTCTCAATAATCAGGCTTAGATTGGAAGCTTCAGCTACAGTGATTTAAAATGAATTTATCTGTAGAAAATTAAGCTCATATTTAAATGTTTTCTGGAACCAAATTCCATGTTTGTTGTATCTTTTACATTACAAATACAAGAGCTGTATTAGAGGAGGTTTCTCAGCTGCAGATATTTGCACTGCAAACACAAAGGTCTAAAAAAAAAAGGATGTGGCTGGAGCAAAATGATAAGAGAGACAGGCTTATGCATCTGTGAACAGAGTTATTGATTCTACTGAACTATTATTGCATGGCCTGGGAAAATTACAAGCTTTTCAAAAAATAATCATCCTGAAATTCCGACTTGGTTTTTTTTCCTTTACAGAATATCATTCTCCAAACTGTAGAAACAAAAGAAGTCATATTCTGATATTACTAATCTGCCAGAAGTCTAATAACTGATATTATTATTATTATGTACACAAAAATATTAAATCACAAGCGCCATTCTTTACCTGGTGTTGGCCTTCATATATACTGGGTTCTTCACCAGAACCTAGATTGTTGTAATATATCAGCAGTAATATAGTATCAGCAGTAATACAGAATAGGAGGATCCAAACAGTATGGCCTTTTGAAACTGACAGATGAAAAATCTGTCACTATTATTATTACTCTGTATGCCTTTGACTTAGTGTTGACTCCTGGCAACTGCCTGGACAAGTCCCTGAAGTTTTCTTGACAAGATTTCACAAGTGATTTGCTGCTGCCTCTTCTAGGACTAAAAGAGAGTGGCTGACCCAAGAACACACGCTGACTTTGCACCAAAGGTGGTATTAAAACTACTTTATCAATTTCTAGCTTGATGCCTTAACCACTACACCAAACTGATTCCACTATACTACACCACTGCATCAACTTTATGATGATCTAGACCTCATCCAGTCCTTCATATCTTCTGATGGTACACCCATCATCACTGTAATTGACTCCATCCTTGTAGGTCCTTGGTGCTTTCTGAGCTTGGCTGTTTCCTTGCAGACGTTTCATTATTCAAACTAGGTAACATCATCAGGCTATATTGTCTAGTTTGGGTAATGAAACATCTGTAAGAAAACAACCAAGAGAGCGCCAAGGACCCCTCATTTCAACCCTGAGCTACAAATATTCTCCTTTATTGAGTCCATTCTTTTCTCCTCTTTCTTTCCATCTTTCCCAGCATTATAGCCTTCTCTAGAGACCTAAATGTTCACACAATGTATTCAAAGAGGCATAATTTGAGTTTGGTCATATGTGCCTCTAGTGGTTTGTGAATCAAATGATCCATTGATTTCTTTTCTTGGTTTTCCATCATATTCTCCATAGCAGAGTTAAGTTCCACATATTGTTGAATCTATCTGAGTATATTAACCCATTTCTCTAGAATTTATTGTCATTGAGATATTAATGTTTTTATAAGCTTTATAGCGTTATATGTGCTACTATTTCTAAACTCATTTTTTATTTTAATATGCCACTTATTACAATAAAAATAAATGTGTATGTTATAATGTTGTATATCCTATGTGGTCATTTGAGGCGGGAGAAAGATTGAGAATAATCTTATAATTATGTGAATGTTAGCAAATTGGTCAGCAGTGTTTATTATAGTTTGCTATTATTATAGCAGTATTGCAGACTAACTCTGCTGACTGACAGCAGTTCGATTCTGACCGACTCAAGGTTGACTTAGCCTTCCATCTTTCTGAGGTCGGTAAAATGAGAACCCAGATAGTTGGGGGCAATATGGTGACTCTGTAAACCACTTAGAAAAGGCTGTAAAGCACGATGAAGCAGTATATAAGTCTAAGTGAGATTGCTATTATTCCCTTTTTACCTTGAATAATGCTGAAAGTGTTCTGTTATTTCTAACATGGCAAGTTGTATTTTTTCAACAGGAAAGTAGAAAATGTTCTCAACTCTCTTGCATCTTTACACTTAATGATAAATTTACTGCTGCAGATTTTCTCATGCAGTACTCTTGCCATAAGCAGTAAGGATTTTTTCCCCCTGCAAACTTGTTTGGGAAGCAGCCTAGAACAAAAGATCATGGATATCACTTCTGCATCATCAGCACCCTTCCAAATATGAAATAGAACAAAAATATACCCTTGGGACATTTGCAAAGATAAAATGAGTGTTACACAAGCTATCATAGAAGCATTTCCTCTAATTACATCAATATGTTACTATTGATTAATTAAGATTATGTAATTAAGGAAAATAATCTGTTCGTTTTTCTTTTGTTACATTTCTAATCTGCCAACAACCAAAGGTGTATCAGCAATTACAAAATAGTTTAAAAGAGCAAAAATAATGACATAATGCATCTTTTTGATTTATTCAATGGGATTATAAGTAAAAGAATGATCTTTTTTTTAAAAAAGATCTCTGCTCTCTGATGTGGTGTTTGAAGTATTCTGAAATCTATAAAAGCAAAATCACATCCACTTATCAGATACCTAAGGGATTTTGCACATGAATTAGTATGATAGAAATATGTCAACAGGAGAATCCCAAGGCAGATGTGAATAAAAATGAATGAGTTTATATCCCACAAGCAGTTAATCCAATAATCCTAAACAAATATCAGCTTTGGAAATGCAAAGCAAAACAAAGTAAAGCAGTTCCTTAAATAATCAATATGCAACAACAAGCCTAAGAAGTAAATCCATAAAACAGCTAGATATAAACAATGATATCTGTATCTAAGCTTCAGATGCACATGGAATAATGTTAGTAATCATTGCACTTAAAAATATTAAGTTTCATTATGCATTCCCACATAAAAATTAGCACAGAATCATCCCCAAACCATATATGTGAGTTCTTTTCTGCAATAAAACCCAAAATTACATTTTTTAATCTACTGAATTCCAACTGTTTTCCAGGTTCACTAT
Source organism: Pareas carinatus (assembly GCA_032468095.1). Lineage (NCBI taxonomy): Eukaryota > Metazoa > Chordata > Lepidosauria > Squamata > Pareidae > Pareas > Pareas carinatus. The sequence goes on from JANHFO010002030.1 coordinate 106,212, forward strand.
CAACATTCTTCTGAGAATTCTAACAACTGTGACATTATTCAGAAACTTATACTAAAAAGGTCATTTTTTCTACAATCCAATTTTTTTTCTAACCATCACAACCAAAAACACAAGTGCATTTTTGTCTGTTTCATGAGAAAAGTCTAAATAGCTAGTCCTTGACTTATGAACATCCATTCAGCAAACATTTGAAATTATGGTGTTGGAAAAAATGGACTCAAGACCTATATCTAAAGTTATGCAGTATCCTTGTGGATGTGTGATCAAAATTTGGATGCTTCGAAACCCACTCACTCTTACAACTACATGGGCACTTCAGTTCTCCACCCACCCATCAATGTCAGAAGCTTCAACTTGTTTCAAATGTGGTAGTATGGGGAATTTTTGGTGTTCCATAATACACTCACATAATACCACTGCTCTGCAAGCTGCGTTGGCTTCCAGTGAATCAGATGCAATTCATGATGCTGGTTTTCATCTTGAACCCTACATGGCACAAGGTCAGATA